>MJUT01063663.1:243263-257142 GCA_002080005.1 Gigantidas platifrons
AACAGACGCATCTAATATTGAACTTAAACACACATTCGCCCAAATACAATTAATCAAACTCAATTACTAGTTGTACTAGCAGATTGTCTATACTTTCATGATTGATTGATTTGATTTTTGGTGTTTTAATGCTACTTTCAGCAATATTTCAGCTATATCATGGCGACCAGTTTTAGTGGTGGAAGAAGCCGGAGTACGGGAGAGAACCACCGACAATGGGCAAGCAACTGGTAAACTTTATCACTTACGGTTGCGAGTCGAGTGCACCCTTTTTGTAATTTACAAAGTCGGGAGCAAACCCACGCCGTATCTATACTTTCAACCAAGTAACCTTGCCTCAAAGAGTGAACTATAGATGTTCAGTCATAACCTTTACAAATAAGATTTTTCAAGTTTAGATGTGTTAGATTTGAACTTTTTAATTATGTTGCCATAAAAACATGGATGGGAAAGGTCAAGTTTGATTTTAAATGGAACAGTAATTTTAGAGTAGATTTAAAAACATTTACCCATATGATCCTATGTTGAACTTTGTCCCAATTTGGGGTAATATGGATTTCTGATGCAAAATTCACTAAATTTTCAATATGCCCACTAATGATAAGTCCTGTATTGTTTGAGAATAAACTTTTTAATTTTCCTATATCCTATGTTAAATATGTTCTGAAGTGGTGGCCATCTTGGATTTTCGATTGACATAATAATTATATTAAATGGAATAATGTGTCCATAGAACATGGATGCCCCTAATTCAAGGCAAGAAAACAGGGTCATAACACCATAGAGGTAAAAGTGTTAAAAGTCCAAAATGAAACTTGTTTGTCTTTTATGGTTCTTGACCTTACAAATTGCAAATGATTTGTTTAAGAGGAATTTACATTTAAGTACAAAAACAAAGGTAGGACATGGCAGCACGGGTAAACCTTAATGCCTCTGATGTCTAGTGTAATAGAAATAACAAAATGAATTCTAATTAGATTCACCAAAGGAAAATTCTTGCAGAGTTTGCTTTCATTTGGCTCCATAGTTTCAGAGGAGAAGATGTTAAAGATGATTATGAACTAGTAAGTTTATATTGCAACAAAATCTTCCAGTATTGTAGATACATATTTTACTGTTGCTATATGCAAAAATTTATTCCTACATTTTGATGAATTTTTTTTTTTAATTCTTGTTTCTAAAAGACGATTGATTTTGTTTGATGTTATTAAATCTTTTAGAATGATCAGTTGTGATTACATGTAGTTTGTTCTTAGGAACCTTTATTGACCTTCATTTGTACTGTCCGATCTGATGTTGTTTTCATTCTGTGAAAGTACATTGTACATTTGTATATGGTCTTTCCAGTTGATGTCAATGTTTTATTGCTATTTTTTTCAAATTTTGTATGGTCATGGAGATCTAGTAACCAGTATCAACAGGGAAGGGTTGGGAAGGGTTTGAATCCTGTTCATGGTAAGGTGTACTTGATACATCATTATGTGATAAAGTTTGTCAGTGACTTACGACAGGTCAGTGATTTTCTCGGGGTACTCCGGTTTCCTCCACCAATAAAACTGACCGCCATGAAATAACTGAAATATTATTGAAAGTGGCATTAAACACCATAACCCTAAACTATAATTGTCAATAATAAGCCAAAATACTCAGAGTATACATTAAAAAACTCATTAGATCATTCAGTTCATATTTAAGCTAAATCCTGCAAAAAAATTAAGAAGTTTTGTCCATGTAATCATATTACTATTCTTAGTTATGGAGACTGTCTTCAACAGATGGGCAGTGCTTTCAGATATTTTTAATTTAAACATATTTTATTGTTAAATATATACAATTGGTTTGAACACAAGTTTTACAACTTGTATAAAGTTCTCTCCAGACATATTTCTATAAGAGGACCTCTCAAGGACAATACCAGATAAATCTATTTTCTATTTGGCCCAGATATATCAAACAAGAAGGTTAAAATGTGTAAAGTTACCGTGATGGATAATGGGGACACAACACGGGACACCACCTCAAAACAAAAGCTTACATGTTCTTTGGTTTAGTGAGATTTAGGGCACCTGCATTTTGATTGGAAATAAGTGAGTGATTGTTGTTTAATGCCAAATGAGCAATTTTCCTGCTAGTTCACTGAAACAACAGTCAGCAGGTAGACATATCGCTCCACTCAGATACATTATCCTGATTCAGATCTAACCAGTCTTTGTTCTTACTCCTTAATGCTGCAAACTTAGTGGAGAAACACCAAATATCAATCTTAAATTCTTTGACGATTGGAAATAAAAAAGTTCAATAATATAACCTACCACACTACAAACCATAGGTACTCATAGAGAGGATAGGCATACCCCTTTTTTGTTGAAATCTATGAAAATATGTAATCATATCTTTCAGCTTCTATTTTCAGGAGGGGCCGTATGGCAATTGGATTTACAATTACCTATGCAATCAGTGCCTATCACCACTACTAACATTGTGAGTTCGAATCCACTCAGTCGAGGTGTACTTAATACAAATACAACATTATTTTATAAAGTTTGTCAGTGACTTGCCGCAGGTATGTGGTTTACTCCGGATACTCCGGTTTCCTCCACCAATAAAACTGACTGCCAAGGTATAAATGAAATATTGTTGAAAGTGTCATTAAACACCATAACCCTAATCCATTATTTTCAATTTATTGATACATGAATCTGATTACATGTCACAAAATGTCATTTTCTGTATTAATCAGTACTCTTAAAAATTGTCCTGTTTGACGTATATCTTCATAGAGGAAACAATTACAGAAACAAATTAAGGTTTGATTTGTAGTTTATGGTGTTTAATGCCACTTTCAACAGTATTTCAGTTATATCATGGCCATCAGTTTTATTGGTGGAGGAAACTGGAGTAACCGTAGAAAACCACCGACCTGTTTCAAGTCATTGACAAACTTTATCACATAATGTTGTATCGAATACACCTCACCATTAGCAGGATTTGAACTCACAAGTTTAGTGGTGATAGGCACCGATTGCACAGGTAGTTGTAAATCTAACTTCCATAAAATCACGACAGCCCCTGATACAAATTAAAATTCAAAGATATGATGAATTTTTAATTTTTATTAAAATAAAGCAAATGCTGTGTGATAGCTCTAATGGCACAATAGAATAGACAAAAAAATTATAAGTTATCATTATCAAGCACCTTTAATTCGATCAACACCTACAAAATATTTATGAAAGAAATATGGTATTACAACAACTACTATATTCACCATAGATAAAAATTTGATAAAACCTCCAGCATAGAATATGACTTCATTCTGATGTGGAATTTTGAATGATTCCATGGATAATGTCACTGCAATACTTAAAAATATTTGGAACAATCTGACCTTAGGATTTAGAAGTTCATGGTCTATTTTGAGATGTTGTGCTAAATATAAACTAACTCCAAGACCTGCAATAAAAAATGTTTGAAAATTAAGAGATTTCAAAATTTTAAATCGAGAAGAATGTGTATCTTTTAATAAAGCTTATAAGTCACGAATCCCTACATGTCATTTTACAACCCTCCTCTCCTCTTTACATAAATTTTTCTTCCCTGACTTACAAGGTAAGTCCTCAATCCTAAAAATAAATTTCTTCCCTGATTCATGATGTGTATGATGGCATGCAAATCATACATGTATTTTATGCAAGTAATATCTGCATTTTGTGCAAATAATACCTGTATTTCTTTGTTTTGTCATGTAAAAGTTTGTTTGTTACTTACAATTATTCCTTATTATGCTTCTGTGCACTCACATACATAGATGAGAGATAATTGTGTTTATGGGTCATTAGTGATTGTTGGTTAATGGCAAGTGAGCAATTTTTCAGCTATATCATGGAGATTTTTTTTAACAAGTTACAATTGATGAGATGATGATGATGTCAGCTTTGTACTACACTAACATGCTTAGTTTTAGTATTTTTTATAGTGCTAGCTCACTGCAACAACAGTTTTTGATTAAACATATCACTCCACTCTGACACATTATCCTGTTTCCATACCAACCAGTGTTGGTTCTTATTTCTTAAAGCTGTGTGCTTAGCGAAGAAGCATCAAATATGAATTTCATAGTCTTTGATTTGATCCGACAATGGTTAGGGTTCACACCTAAAGTGCAGTAGATTGCGGGTTGGAGTTGCTCCAACCCGCAATCTACAGCACTTTAGGTGTGAACCCTAACCATTGCACCATCAATGCAGATTAGACATTTGCAATCGTCATGATATAAATCATAGTAAATTAAACTTAATGTGATAAAAGTTTGTTAGTAACTAACAGATGGTCAGTGGAATTCTCTGGGATCTCCAGCTTTCTCCACAAAAAAAAATTGACCACCACGATATAATTGAAATATTGAATAATGGGCTACACGGGACGCAGCAAGTCAACAGGGGCTACCACCTCCTGCAACAGTTTTACTACAATCAAGCTTAAACTAGAGGCTCAGCCAACTGAACCTGTATCGCTCACCTGACAATAGGATGATACTGAAGCAAATTTCAAAGGGAGATAATCATTAACTTAACTGTTTTCTATATTTATGAATAAAAGATAATGTCTTTGGGCCAGGTGAGCTAAAAAATGATGAAAAAAGGGCAATAACTCCAAAATGGGTAACAAGATTTACTTCAAAATTGCAGGGCATGTAGATCTTGACAAGCTGAACATGTTTGAAGCTTAGACTTAACATCTATCTTATAGTTTTTGAAATAAAGGAAGCAAAGTATTAAAATTTTGAAAATTTGATGAAAAAAGGTAAATAACTTCAAAATGGGTAATGGGATTTATTTCAAAATTGCAGGGTAGGTAGATCGTGACATGCTGCATATTTTTGCAATTTAAACTTAATATCTATCTCTTATAGTTTTTAAAATATAAGACGAACAGTATTGAAATTTTAAAAATTTGATGAAAAAAGGGCAATAACTCCAAAATGGGTAATGGGATTTACTTCAAAATTAAAGGGTAGGTAGATCTTGACATGCTGAACATGTTTGCAGTTAAACTTAACATCTATCTCTTATAGTTTTTGAAATAAAGGAAGCAAAGTATTAAAATTTTGAAAATTTGATGAAAAAAGGTAAATAACTCCAAAATGGGTAATGGGATTTATTTCAAAATTGCAGGGTAGGTAGATCGTGACATGTTGCACATTTTTGCAGTTTAAACTTAACATCTATCTCTTATAGTTTTTGAAATATAAGACGAAAAGTATTAAAATTTTGAAAATTTGATGAAAAAAGGTCAACAACTCCAAAATGGGTTATGGCATTTACTTAAAAATTGCAGTGTAGGTAGATCTTGACATGCTGCACATTTTTGCAATTTAAACTTAATATCTATCTCTTATAGTTTTTGAAATAAAGGACAAAAAGTATTAAGGTTTTAAAAATTTGATGAAAAAAGGGAAATAACTCCAAAATGGGTTATGGCATTTACTTAAAAATTGCAGTGTAGGTAGATCTTGACATGCTGCACATTTTTTTAATTTAAACTTAACATCTATCTCTTATAGTTTTTGAAATAAAGGACAAAAAAATATTAAAATTTTAAAAATTTGATGAAAAAAGGACAATAACTCCAAGATGGATAATCAGATTTACTTCAAAATTGCAGGGTAGGTAGATCTTGCTGTGCTGATCATTTTTACTCCATGTCAGATTTTTGATATTATTAACGGTTTTTGAGTTATTACCCAAAAACCTGCAATTTTACCATATGTTCTATTTTTAGTAACAACGGCCATGTTTGTTAGCCAAATGGAACCAAATGAAGAAGTTTTATAGAGGATCTTACATAGATGCTTCCTGCCAAGTTTGGCTCCATTTGGCCAAGCAGTTTCAGAGGAGAAGATTTTGTTAACATTAGCCAATCAGAAACAAGAATTGCCCTTGGCGGCCATATTTGTTGGCGGAATGGGACGAAATGAAGAAACTTTATAGAGGACCTTATATAGATGTTTTCTGCCAAGTTTGGTTCCATTTGGTCCAGTTGTTCCAGAGGAGTAGATTAAAATATGAAAAAGTTAACGGACGGACGACGGACGGATGCCGGACACCAAGTGATGGCAATAGCTCACATGACCCTTTGGGTCAGGTGAGCTAATAAAAAATCATAACTGATGGAGGGAATAACCTGAAGCCTTTGTCACAATAAAAAAAAACAAAGCATCATTTTTAGATGAAAAATAAAAATTCTGTATACCATCTATATATGCAAAATTTCAGTATTTGAACCCCTTTTAGCCCCTTTTTAATCAAATAAATAATTTTCTACAATGTCTCCAAAAAAATTAAATATTGAAGAAAAAAAAATCCATTAAAATTGGATGAAAAAGTAAAAATTTTGTATTTTAGCATTTTTGAGCTCATTTCCATTGAATTTAACTCATAAGAGATAGAGGAAATATATCTACATACGATTGAAAGTTATAAACAAAATCAATTATTGGTCTATGACGGTGTTGACAACAATGCCATACCATAATTGATTGCAAAATTTTGTGGTCATACGTCATATAAAAAGGCATTAAACACCCACAACTGTATATCACAAAGTACAATACCTGAGAGTGTAGATATATCTCTAACAATACTAAAGAATAGTGAGGTATCTGGATGGACCCAGTCTTTGTTAGCACACCATTTAACTGCCTTGGCTATAGACCAGAATGGATCTAGTCCTATCATTATAATGGTATAGTAGGTCACTGCTACCAGGATGAACATTAATGTAGACCAGCCAAGATAGTGGGTTACATGAAGCTTTGAGACATGCTCATGTTTTATTACTTCTCCAAGTAATATTCCTGTAAGAAAATATACTAGATTCTATATACTTGTAATAAAAATAAATTCTGTGAAGCTGTGTAAATAAAATTAGTTATTACATAAGTGCATGTGAAATACTGAGATTTTCAAGTGAAATACTGAGATTTTCAAGTGAAATACAGAGATTTTTAAGTGAAATACAGAGATTTCCAAGTGAAATGCAGATATTTCTAAGTGAAATACAGAGATTTCCTATTTCCTAGTAAAAATGCAGAGATTTTTAAGTGAAATACAGAGATTTCCCATTTCCTAGTTAAATACAGAGATTTTTAAGTGAAATACTGAGATTTCCAAGTGAAATACCAACTGATATTTCACCCAGTGAAACTTGTTCTCATCATGATATAGCTGAACATTTTTTTTATTAGCATTCACTTTTATTCAGGGAGTAATGCAGTTTTTCCTATGTAAAGAGGCATTGACTTCAGTTCCAAACTTTGCACACATTTATCAATTTTCATGTACACTTTGTAATATATACTGTTGATGTTACAGCTCCATATTCTAAAATTTTGACATATATTAATTTTTTTTATTATAAAGTTTTCTCAATAATATGTATTTTCAACCAATTTCCACATCACACCTTCTATTTGGGCTTGTACTTGCATAGTTCCAAAAGATAGCATGTGCTAGCACAATCATCCAAAAATATCCCAGATAAATTTACCTGCAATAGTTCCTGCGATTACTTGGTGTGGAAAATGAGTAGCTATAAATAATCTAGATATATTTACAGCAAAAATCAGAGATACATACAAAAGCCAAACCAGTAACTTCAAATCATTTCTGAAAAAAGAAGAGCAATTGTCTAATGTTGATTTGATGTAGACTTTAAGAACAAAAAATCTCTCATTTTCAGATCCTACCATTGAAATAAAGACTCACAAGAAGTTGTTTCGCTCACCTGGAGCAAAATAATGAATAAAGGACTATGCCAGATGCAGTGTGACATGAACACAGCAAGTCAACAAGGACTTCCAGAATAAGAATTAAACATATTTGATTTGCTCAAAATATTAGCAATTGGAATTGGGCACAAGTTATTACAACAAATATTTAAAGTCTGCATGACAGCAACCATACAGTGGAATATTTCAATTTACATAAAAATGTGTAAACAAACAAGCAAAAATGTATAAACAAACAAGCAAAAATGTATAAACAAACAAGCAAAAATGTCTGCATGACAGCAACCAAATAGTGGAATATTTCAATTTACATAAAAATGTATAAACAAACAAGCAAAAATGTATAAACAAACTAAGACATGGTAGTAAGATATGGTACTTATTAGTAAAAGGAAGAAACGTTTAAAAAAACAAAGGAGAAAAAAAAAAGAGTTGAGATTTCCTCCAGAACATGTTTCACTAAAATGATTATTGTCCATGAATAGTCATCACTAGGTCAATCTTAATGTTTGTTTTGTGCAAAGGATCATTGTGTTAAAATATTAGAAGGATCAGTTGACTAAAACAAAAGTTACTGCATAGAAATCATTATGTTATCTACAGATGGACGACAATAAGCACTGACCCATACAATAATATAAAGCCAAAAAAAGTTAACAATGTTAGACATTTTGCGATACTAAAAGCTCACTTCGTCTTTGGCCAGATTAGTCAATTGTGACTGTCAGAAATTTTTAATCTACATCTTAAATCAATTTGTAAATTACACCACTCATTAAAATAAAAGAACCGCCTAGCGCATAAATGTGTGACGCATCCCCCCGCACTTGCAAAATATTTAGTTTTATATATTTATAGAAAGCAGCCTTGCAATTTTAATGTATAACATACTTACAAGCCACAAGCAAAAAATTATTCAAATCTATCCCATGTTTACTAAAGTTATCGCGTAAACAAGACACAATTCTCAAAATTTGTGATTTTTCAATCAAAAACAAAAATTTTCTCCCAAAACCCTTGCTTCAAATATTTCCATGTAATAATCCATCCAAGATAATGATAATTACAAGCCACATGCAAAAAATTATTTAAATCTATCCATGTTTACTGAAGTTATCGCGTAAACAAGACAAAATTCTAAAAATTTGTGATTTTTCTACCAAAAATTAAGATTTCCCCCCAAAACCCTTACTTCAAATATTTTCATGTAAGAACCCATCCAAGATAATTATATTTACAAGACACAATTCTCAAAATTAGTGATTTTCAACCAAAAACAAAGATTTTCCCCCAAAACCCTTGCTTAAAATATTTCAATGTTAGAACTCATCCAAGATAATGATAATTATAAGCCACATGCAAAAAAATATTCAAATCTATCCATGTTTACTCAAGTTATTGCGTAAACAAGAAAGTAAGACGGATGGACGGACAGATGGCCGCTATTACTATATCCCTCACCGCTATCGCGGGGGGATAATATAATGGCAATAGGACACTTTAATATTAATGAAGCCATCCAATAGATGGGAGACAACTCAATTTATACCTAGAAATAATAGTCTGAATTATCTCCCCCGATTATAAATATGGTTAGTTTACTAGTGGTTCCTGTCACTTTGAGCAATTCTTTAGCTGCTTTGTGACTACAAGACTTGGGATTAAGCTCAGGCATGTCCTTGATGATCATAAGATTTAGCATTATAAACCTGAACCGATTGATTTATTTTAGGCAAATATATAATTGATCACTTTGTTTAATCAGTATTAAATGTAAAAGATATAATGCAGAAATACAGTGAGTGACTAATTGTTGGTTAACGTCAAATGAGAAAATGTTCAGCTATATCATAGTGGGAACAAGTAAAGATTTGATGTGATGATGACGATGTCCATTTTGTACTAGACCAACATGTTTAAGCCTTAGTTGGATATTAGTAGTGATAGCCGTAGGTTTGGTTTATGGTGGTTAACGCCACTTTCAATAAAATTAAGAAATAATTCATGGGGGCTTGAATATATACTGATTTTACCACGGGTTGGCCCTTTATGTAAAATATTTTACCATGAGCGATAGCGAGGGGTAAAATATCGGCATAAAGGGCCAAGCCATGGTAAAATCAATACATATTCAAGCCCCTATGAATTATTTCTATTCTATTAGGACAAATACGGTATTTATTTTTATATAACAGCCAAAACAAATTATGACGTTGCTGATCAGCTGATATACCAATGTACGCATATTTTACCACAGGTTTGGACCCAAAGTGTTTGAAGGACGTCATATTAGAATATCGGTTATATCGTGGTGATCAGTTTTATTTGTGGAGGAAGCCAGAGTTCCAGGAGAAAACCACCGACCTGTCATAAGTCACTGATAAACTTTATCCCATAATGTTATATTGAGTACACCTCACCATGAACGAGGTTCGAACTCACAACTTTAGTGGTGATAGGCATTGATTGCACATGTAGTTGTAAATCCCGACTACGACAGTCTGCAGGTAGACAGGTATATTGTGTATATTTGGTACAATATGTCTGATATGAAATATATCACTTATATATTGACACAACATATCTGACATGATATATATTACCTGTATATGGGTACAACATATCTGACATGAGATATATTACCTGTATATTGGCACAACATATCTGACATGAGATATATTACCTGTATATGGGTACAACATATCTGACATGAGATATATTACCTGTATATTGGCACAACATATCTGACATGAGATATATTACCTGTATATTGACACAACATATCTGACATGAGATATATTATCTGTATATTGACACAACATATCTGACATGAGATATATTACCTGTATATTGACACAACATATCTAACATGAGATATATTACCTGTATATGGGTACAACATATCTGACATGAGATATATTACCTTTATATTGACAGAACATATCTGACATGAGATATATTACCTGTATATGGTACAACATATCTGACATGAGATATATTACCTGTATATTGGCATAACATATCTGACATGAGATATATTACCTGTATATTGGCACAACATATCTGACATGAGATATATTACCTGTATATTGACACAACATATCTGACATGAGATATCTTACCTGTATATTGACACAACATATCTGACATGAGATATATTACCTGTATATTGACACAACATATCTGACATGAGATGTATTACCTGTGTATTGACACAACATATCTGACATGAGATATATTACCTGTATATTAGCACAACATATCTGACATGAGATATATTACCTGTATATTGACACAACATATCTGACATGAGATATATTACCTATATATTGACACAACATATCTGACATGAGATATATTACCTGTATATTGACACAACATATCTGACATGAGATATATTACTTGTATATTGACACAACATATCTGACATGAGATATATTACCTATATATGGGTACAACATATCTGCCATGAGATATATTACCTGTATATTGGCACAACATATCTGACATGAGATATATTACCTGTATATTGACACAACATATCTGACATGACATATATTACCTGTTTATGGGTACAGCATGTTTGATAAAAGATCTCATCATGACATACATTACAGCAGATGTTATCATTGCATGCCCTGAAGGACTTCCTTAAAAATAGAAGAAATAAAATCTGTAAAAAAATTCATCAAGGCTTTTCCTAATAATTTCTCCTGTTTTTTTCTAATTAACGGTATTTTAAAAAATAATTAAAGCAATGACTAGTCTTAAAAGTGCCATGCTTTGCATCATATGTTCAGATGAGAGGTTTATTGCATATTAGATAAAATAGTATATTTGTTTGAGGGGCCGTCATGGCCATGATCGAATGATAGTTGGATTTACTACCTATGCTATCAGTGCCTATCACCACTGATGTCATGAGTTTGAACTCGATCAGAGCGAGGTGTACAACATTATGTGATAAAGTTTGTCAGTGACATGCGACAGGTTGGTGGCTTTCTCCGGTTTCCTCCACCAATAAAACTGACCACTGTGATATAACTAAAATACTGTATTGTTGAAAGTGGCATCAAACACTATCAAGCTAAACCAAACCAAACGTATTTGTTCGTGTGCAAAATATTGTTTTCAACAATAAATTGATTGGTGTTTAATTTGCTTTGTTGCCATTGATACAACATTTTTATATATAAAATGAGGTAATGTAAAGAAGTAAGATATCACAGAAAATCTCATTTGTTAATTAAGTTTACTGCAATTAATTTATCGTCAATAACTGAGAATGTTTAATTAATATGCACAGTGATGTTAAAGAAAATTTGTCTGTGGCCACTATCACAAGTTCATTAATAAAATTTGTCTGTGGCCACTGTCACAAGTCCATTAATGAAAATTTGTCTGTGGCCACTGTCACAAGTCCATTAATGAAAATTTGTCTGTGGCCACTGTCACAAGTTCATTAATAAAATTTGTCTGTGGCCACTATCACAAGTTCATGAATAAAATTTGTCTGTGGCCACTGTCACAAGTCCATTAATGAAAATTTGTCTGTGGCCACTGTCACAAGTTCATTAATAAAATTTGTCTGTGGCCACTATCACAAGTTCATTAATAAAATTTGTCTGTGGCCACTATCACAAGTCCATTAATAAAATTGTCTGTGGCCACTATCACAAGTTCATTAATAAAATTTGTCTGTGGGCACTAACATAAGTCCAAATTTCAAATACCATAGGTATGGGTAGAATATTTGTCCATACATGATGTGTAGGTGATCATGAAATCTGCGTAAATTCTTTTTTTCATTAAAAGAAATTGACTATCACTACTTTGTAATTCAGTTTTGTTGAGGTCTTTGTTGAAATTGAAATGGAGCCTCCTCTCATCAATCCTCACAATGTCTGAACATTTCAGATGATTCAGTTAAAGCAATACTGGGTTATAATACAACAGGAATTGTGAAGTTTGTAAATAAAGTCCTATAACTCTGGGTGCAAAAATGTGAAAATCTACAAAGCCGTAGAATCAAGTTATTTTTCATAATGAGAATAAATTAATTTTAGAGTCACATCATTTTATACATGATTTGATTAGTTGAGTACATTTTCGTATGTACTTGAATCTGAAAATATACGTTGTTCCCAAGGCATCACATGCCGTTGTCATCAGGTGATTTTCTTTAAATGAGGCACCTTTGGGGTTATTTAAATTTATTTCCGATTATTGCCTTATTTTGAAAAAATAAAATATATTTTTCAATTTCATAACCAAAAAAAGTTTGAATTAATTCATAAGGATTGATCGAAATTATTTGTTCGGTTCATTCGAAATAACCTCAATCAGGTTGTACATACCCTTGCATATGCGGGTTACATGGTGTGTATAACCTGATTGAGGTTATTTCTTCATGAACAGAACAAAAATTGTGAACAATCCTTAAAAAAAAAAAAACTCATGAAAGCATGCATATCAAAATATTTAACTGGTTTTAGGAGTAAATAATAAAGCCAGAGAGAAATATCCTTAACAGTCAAATGTGTAGTGTGATGGTGAAAGCTAATGAATAAGTACAAAAATGTATCAAAAAACCACACCACATGTTTGATGATGAAAGCATACATCACATGCTGGTCACATGCTTAAATCACATGCTGGTCACATGATTAAATCACATGCCTGGTCCTGTTTCACAAGTCAGAGAATACTGTTGCAGGGATACCTCAGTATGCATCACATGATCATGCTGCTGAATTTCATTTATCCACCAGTAAGGCCTCTCTCCATGTAGTATCCTAAAAGATAATGAGCAATTAAAACAAGATGGAAGGATGGACAGAGGTAAAACAGTATACCCCCTCCGGTGGAGCGGGAGTATAAAAATGTGCATATATGTTCAATGTGTTAAAAAACCCCAACTAAGTCGGCAAACAGGAAGTAGGAATCTGATGGGTCCAAAAACGCTTCCCACGATATGGCATACCTATATGAAGCTTGTGACCAAATATCAGATTTCTGCCATCAATAGTTGCTGAGAAAAATGTGACGAAAAATGTGCATGTACATATGTTCAATGTGTATAAAAACCAA
>MJUT01063663.1:260541-274158 GCA_002080005.1 Gigantidas platifrons
TGAATAATTTTAAGGAGTTGGTTTATCATCATTTAAATGAATTTAACACAAAAAAGATATACTCTAAAGGCTTCGGTCTAGGAAAAATTAATCACACACGTCTAAGACTTGGTCTAAGTGGCTTAAATGACCATCTTTACAGTTATAATCTTATACCATCACGATTATGTAATAGGTGTAGCCTCAGTAAGCCTGAAACTTCTCAGCACTTTTTTCTTTACTGTGATAAACATGATGAATTGAGAAAAACACTTTTTCACAAGATTAAATCATTGCTCTGTCCAAATGTGAATTTAAATAGTTTCAAAAATGAATTAAACACGTATTTAGTTGAGCTTTTTCTTCAAGGAAGTGATGATTTATCTATGGATGATAACATAGTTATATTTCAGTTTGTATATGAATTCATTGAAAATAGCAATAGATTTCTATAAATTGAATGCTTTGCAAATATTTTAAATTGCTATTGAAAATATAATTTGTATTAACTATTATGAGTGATTGAGTGTGAGATAGACTGTTGTATTGTTTGTCTTGTCTTGTATATAATGTTTTGTATCATATGTATGTTGAGGAGACCAACTTTGTAGCCTTCGGCTGTTTGTAATCCTCTATAAATAAATAAAGCATTAAATTAAAACCTTCATCAGGTACGATCCTATTCAAAAGATTGGAAGGTCAAATAATTCAAAAGTCTTTGCAAGCAAGTAAACCAAGGGGCCTAAGTGGGATAGTCAAAATGGGCTAAGGCTACATACATGCATGCCTGAAGTTTATGGTTTATGAGAATAAAGATATATATAGAGGGAGAGTGACCTTAGCTTCAATAATAATTACATTATTTAGGAACTGTAAATTTCAAACAAAAATATATCTTACTAAATAAACCATGTTGGAACTAAAGGACAGACAGTTGGTAAATGATAAACTCAAAGACTAATAGTCCACCATCAAAGGTGAAATGAAATAAGTTTTATTCTACATACAATCTGATTAAAATTAGATATTTGTAATATCTGTTTTTGTTTTGTTTATTGTCTTGGCGATACTACTGTATCGTCAGAGATAGGAAAATACAAAAGTACTACAACAAACATAATATAATTCTAATTAGATTGACTATACAAGTGTTGAACAAAACATTATATTAAAATAAAATCATTCACACTTTCAGGGCAAAGATAACTAAGGTTCTCCTCCCTCAGGCATAGGTGACCTTAACCGATTTAGGTGATCCTGTTTAGGCCCTTTGGTTTTATTGCTCCCAAAACTTTAAACTACATGTATTTGGTTTTCAAATCTTTCAATTTTGAGTGTACCTGATGAAGGTTATTCCAGAAATAAGTCGTGTGCACTAAATTTGATACCGCATCTACTTTTTTATTAAATATTATTTAGAATCTGAGGAACATCATTCTTAATTTCAAAAAGAGTCTCTGAAATGCTATACTAGTATGTGTAATGCATAAATATTGATATAATTCTGTGCAAAAGCACATGTTCAGATTAGGTACCTACCATTTTAAGATAGCATTCAGCCATTCAGAAATACAAGCCAACCAGATAACTTGTATTCCAGTGTGACGGTGTAAACAGTAAGACAAGGGGAAGTAAATCAAGAAGGCATAGCGAGGGTCACCAACTGTTGTTATGAACTGCATTAAATCACTATGGTCCTGAAAATACAAATATATATAAAGCAAATACGAAAACAGATAAAGTAATGCTTCGTGAAATTAAAAGTACATGTAAATGATTAGGATTGTGCCATTATCTACTACTTTCAACCATATTTCAGCTTTATTGGTGGAGAAAACAAAATTACCAAGAGAAAACTATAGACCTTCTATAAGTCAGTGTTAAACTTTATCACATATATTATGTTGTATATAGTACCTCATCTTCGCTAGCCAAGGGTTACGATCCGCTCTACTCATCTTCACCCTTGGCATCGCTAGACGGATTTTCGAGGTCACACAGTGACAGTTTATATGTAATGCAGCTAGTGGTAGCGGCAATCAATCAGAATGCGCTTTACAACGTGCCAACAAAGACATCTTTTCTGTCTATAATAGCTGTTATAGATTTGCTCTGATTGTCTGTCAATGAGTTTATATTAAATTTTTCACAAACCTTCACTTGAAAATCAGCCATATTATAATCTCGAGTCAATTTTCAGGGCATACAAACGAAAGGAAATGAAAGCCTTGCATCGATTGGCTGAAAATGACATCATTACAAGGGGTGTAACTGTCAAAATCCAGCAGGTGGCAGTGTGCGGGAATTACGAAAATCCGTCTGATGCCAAGGGTGAAGATGAGTGGAGCGGATCGTAACCCTTGGCTAGCGAAGATGATAGTACCTGTACACTTCACTATAATCAGGAGTGGAAGTCGCAAATATTTTTCCACAGAAATTTTTTTTCACATAACAATTGGTAATATTTCTTCAAATTTCATCAAAATTCCTTGTTGAAAATTGTAGAGTCAGATTAATTATTATGTATTGCATCTTTCAAGTCAAGAATTTTTTTTCTAATAAAATTTGGCGACATAAATTCTGTCCAAAAAAATTTCAATTGAACAACAAATCTGGTCTGCATCCTTTATTGAGAAAGGGGTTACTGTATAAACATGAACCATAAATTGTAATTAAGTGAAAAAAAAATAGATAGATAGATAGACTGTCTCCTCCAAAGATTTTTTAATAAGGCTTACTTTAATATGTTGACTGACATTGTGGAGAAATACCTACATGTATTTGAGTACACTCATCCATGAAATTTTTCCTAATATACTTATTCTTAGCAAGCACATGTAATTTAATAGTCAATGGTAGGATTACATAAAAAAAATATCCAAAAAGTGCAAAGGAGATCAGGAGAGGCTATATGTGTGTTTTCTTAACTGAAAAAAAGAAGAAGAACAGAAACGTACCTTGAACAAAGACTGAATGTGGTGTATAAAATAAACTCCTTGTAAATGTAAATAGTTTACAGCTCCTGGGTCCTTAAGGTCTAGCAACTGATTCAATGTCTCCATCGTGATCTTCTCTGAAATATACAAAATTCTTTAAAAAAAAAAACAAAACAAAAAAAAACAGCTTCTTGAAAATGATCAATCGGCTTACTATTACAATTATACATGTGATGTAGCAATGGTGTCGGGGCAGTCGTGGCCATGATCGTATGGTAGTTAGATTTACAACCACCTATGCAATCAGTGCCTACCACCACTGATGTTGTGATTTCAATCTCAATCAGGGCAAGGTGTACAACAAAATTGAACATTATGTGATAAAGTTTGCCAGTGACTTGTGACAGGTCAGTGGTTTTCTCCGGGTCCTCCAGTTTCCTCCACCAATAAAACTGAAATATTGTTGAAAGTGGCATTAAATACCATCAAACAAGCAATGGTATCAGAATGAGATAATGAAATGAGGTTATCCCCCCTTCTTCTCCTAACTTGTCTCTATATTCCTCTTTGACCGGACCCGACAGAACACAGATCTTTCGTTTGAAGTAGACAAAACACCTTCAACAAGAAAGAACAAGTGACCTCATTTCATTTTTTTTTGCTAAAATATCTTATGTCAACAATGAAATGTAAGTTTCACACCACCTATTCTTTTATACATGTATACAGTGCAGAATCCTTTGGGGTGAGTAAGTGATTATTGTTTTATACCAACTCAGCAATTTTTCAGCTATATCATGCTGAGAACAAGTTAATTTTCAATGAGATGATGCTTATAGTGCTAGCTCACTGAAACAACCCTCTGCGGATAGACATGTCACCCCACTCAGACACATTATCATGACTCTGAGCCAACCAGTATTTGCTCTTACTACTTAATGCTGCGTGCTTAGCGGAGAAGCAACAAATTCCAATTTCATAGTCTTTGGGTTGACCCGATCGGGGTTCAAACCCATGATCTACCACACTCGAGGCAAGCGTGCTAACCATTAGTGGCATTACACTACCGATGCGGTTCAGAAACCTTTGAAACTTGAGCAATAATTTCAATGTTGAAGAATATGAAAATCTGAAACAATAATTATAAATGAATGTTATAAAAGACAATAATATGCGAGATATATAGCACCTTTTATATTGAACAGACCATTTGCAAATTTATAACTTTCATTCTAAAATTATGTTTACTGGAGTTACTTCCCTTTAAGACAGGCAAAAAGAGTCCCCTTTCATGAAATGGTTAATGAAAATTATACTAACATATATATTTCCCATAATTTGTTCAAAATTTTAATGATAAAATATTGATTTGACAGAATAAATGGAAAGACTTCCTTATGGCACCACCACCCAACTAACTAACACTTTACTCTAACCCTAACCAGTTACCACAGGGCCTTGTCACTATCCACTTAAATATAAGTACTATCAATGCATAAACAGTGACAGTTTATGCATTGATAGTATATTTACGTGGATAGTGACAAGGCCCTGTGCCCTATCCCTAGACCGAATAATCTGTCTCTTGTGTGTTTATACAAGGATTTATATAGTAGGAAGGATATTATATTTCCTTTTTATTATTTGGACATTTTTTTTTTTGGGACACACTCAGTGTGTCCAAAAAAAAATGTCCAAATAATGAAAAGGAAATATATAATGACAAATATAGACATGTCTATTTTTTCAAGTTTAAATCACAGGCACTTGTTTCATGCAATGTTCCAGTCTTAGCCCTACCTCAGTATCCGTAGTAAGGTAGTCTGAGGTAATGACAGATTTCTGAAATTTTATCAATAACAGTTGATAAAAACATAGTATACGATTTGACCTGGGGACGATTTTGTTTGGGGTCGACTTGACCTGTTATCGTAAAAACCAGGTCGCTGTTACTTTAATTTTTATACATTTTACTATTGTCTGTTGATACATATACAAGGGTCACACCTCCAAGTTCCCACAAAGGCAAATGTTTGATCTTTTCTTATTATAGCTTTGTCTTTCATGTATGGTTGTTACATGCAATGCTGAAAAACTAAAAACACGTCATAGAAATTTCTTATCATGCTATAATTTTTCAACCGGAACTTGAATGTTTATTATAAAAAGTATCAATATCCGAATCGCATAAATATTCCGATTCTAAAGGCCTGTTTTTTAATTCTTAACCATTAACCTGGTTTTAAACTGTTTTATGGTTGAGCGGTTTTTTTTTCGATGTGGTTTTAACCATGCGGTTAAATGGTTAAAGAACATCTTAACCGGGATTGAAGCACGGTTGAATATGTTTGAACCTTTTTAATTACCAACTTACTATGTTTAAGAGTTGAATTGTTTTATTTGTAAATGAAGAATTAATTTGACTTTTTTGTTTAAATAATCAATGAACTAGAAAATTTCTCTTAAATATTGTTCTTCAACCACTGCGTTTTTTATTTATCTTAAACATGTTTCAGGTTGTTTTCAACCATAAACAAGTTTGAGAATATAAAAACAGGCCTTATATATATCTTGAAAAAAATCGCGGCGCTCTTACATGTCTTCGCAGTTTTCCAATTTAACAAGAAAAACAAAAACAAAATTGAAAGAATAAAATCAAAATAAATTAACAAAGTATTTCTACAAAATGTATGTCAAAAATCGTGTCAAGATTAAAACAACGTCACCAATACGGCGTGGGTTCGCACCCAGCTTTGTAAATTATAAAAAAAGGTGCACTCTACTCGCAGCCGCAAGTGATTAAGCTTACCAGTTGCTTTCCCAGGGTCGGTGGTTCTCTCTGGGTACTCACGGCCGTAGGCCGGGTCTGAATAAAGTGAGGCAAAGGGGGTGAATTTAGACAAATTTTGGGGAAAAAAAAGATTTGATTTGCTTTCAAAGGTTATACTTGCCGTTTCAAAAGTGAGGCATTTGCCTCATTTGCCTCCATTGCGCTACGGCCATGGTACTCCGGCTTCCTCCACCACTAAAACTGGTCGCCGTGATATAGCTGAAATATTACTGAAAGTGGCGTTAAACACCAAAATTCAAATTCAAATTCTAAAACAACGCTGATTAACAGAAAGTCACATTGTACGCCATAGAACTTGACGGATTAAGCTTAAATTTTTATTTCATAATGTTGAAATATACATAAAAAAGACTAATGTTTTCTCTGTCCTAATAAAAATATTAACTTTAATTGATATCATTTTATTATGAAGTGTATAAAAAAAGAATGATCTTAATAAAATTAACTTTTTATCATGTGTTCAATACCATGATATAAGGAAGAAGAAGAAGAGTCTCAAACAATTAAACAAAACCACGAGCGCCTGTGACAAAAATAACGTATGAGTATGCTAGTACACAGTCTGATGGCCCGACGATATGAAAATTGAGTCTGGGGTATGATTCTAATCAAACTAGCTAGTACATCAATTAAACGCCACTTTGCGAGTCGAGTGCACCTTTTTGTAATTTACAAACCGGGCGCGAACCCACGGCTTTTTATTTTTTTTTTTATTTTTTTTTTTTTAGATAGGACGCTATATAAATTATGGTATTATATGTATTGTGCGAATTGGAACCAGACTTTGCTGAAATAATATATCACTGGGGTAAAGCTGATGACCGTAACCGCAATTACGGTCATCCCAAGATGTCGGACATGAAATTAGGTAAGAATCTTTTTTGTCGATTAAATTGTTTCTGTAATGTATTTTAAATGACACGCGCATTGGTACGATAGTAATCTATGAACTTATCAGGAGGAAATCACAAATTACGACTGAAAAATGTATAAGAAAGAGAAAATCCGATTTTAAAAATCGCTAACCGTAACTGAAAACTGACATGACCGTAATTGCAGTTTTCAGTTACGGTCATCTTAGAGATTTTTTAAAATCGGATTTTCTCTTTCATATGCATTTTTCAGTCGTAATTTGTGATTTCCTTGTGAAAAGTTCATAGATTACTATCATACTAATGCATGTGTCATTTAAAATACATTATAGAAACAATTTAATCGACAAAAAAGATTCTTAACTAAGTTCCTGTCCGACATCTTGGGATGACCGTAATTTACAGTTACGGTCATCCGCTTTACCCCGGATATATGTGAAGTCCTATATGTAACGATTCCTCATTTCGTTTTGATCTAGTAAAAAATATATTAAATTAAAACAGTCCTCTCCGGGTAACCGCTCATGGCGAGGTGTACTCGATACAAATTATGTGATAAAGTTTATCAGTGATTTATGGCAGGTCGGTGGTTTTCTCTGGTTTCCTCTAGTGGCCCTATCAATGAAACTGACCACCACGATATAACTGAAATATTGTTGAAAGTGACATTAAACACCATAACCCTAACACCTCTCCGGGAAATGATATATATTACGCCATGCCGCGATTCTTATGATTGTGTACTGCAAAATATAATTAATTGAGTTCACTTTATCTATTGTTGATGAGATTTCGGCTTGAATAGTGTTCACTCAGCTGACACATATAAAACTTAATTATATGTCTCTGCTCAGTAACGTATATCAGACATGAAAATGGCGAAAGGAAAAAAACGTTCATCAAATGTATATATGGATTCAATCAAGCATATTACGTGCCTACTTGAAGACCGTCAATGCTATGGAGCAGGTAGGGTACTGTAAATATTATATCTTACTTGCTCCCCTTTACTGATATGTTGCGACATGGAAGAAAAGGGGAACAAATGAGACATACGATTACAATACAATTGTTCTTATGATTAACATATATGTAACATGGATATTCTGATTTCTTCTTACAAGAAAATTGACCAATAAAACTTAGGTAATGTCATATAATATATATTTGTGACACTACAAATCACTCAATTACTGTTTTATTATTAAGAAACGACCTGCCAGAATGAACGTATGTAGGTTTTTTTTTACTTCATTTCAAATAGTTGATTGATAAACTCAAGTGGGTTCGCGCCCAACTTTGTAAATTACAAAAAAGTGCGCTCGACTTCGAGCATCAAGTGATAAAGTTTACCAGTTGCCTGCCCAGGGTCGGTGGTTCTTTCCGGGTACTCCGGCTTCCTCCACCACTTAAACTGGTCGCCATGATATATCTGAAATATTGCTGAAAGTGGCGTTAAACACCAAAAATTCAATCAATCAATCAAGTTGATTGGGCAACCAAGGCTAGGTCTATGCAAATCTCTCTAATTACAAGATGGAACAAAGACTAGTTTTACAAATTTACAACAACAAAAAACACATTTAGACCACCAAAAACTAATTAAATTCTACTCTTTAGTCTCATAGTTATGTAAAGGGACTGTAATTACACCTCAATATAGTCACAATAAACACTGTTCCAAATAAATATAATAAGGATGGATCAGTATTGCACAGAGAGTCAATCTGATTAAAATGAGATCTCACTTGTTCTCCTAATGTGCTGATATGTCGCGGCGACATATATTAGGGTTTTGGATAGAAAANAAAATCTGATGGCCACAAAACGTGGAAATGTGCCTCTCTCGAGTGGGAGAGGAAAATCCGCTGTTTTGTTTATGGCAAGCGCTCTGACGTTCAACGACAACAGCAAGTTCTAAATGGTCGTCGAACGGCAGAGGAATCTCGGACTAGGCCAGTACATGTATAATTATGTGACAATATTTATTTGGTCATCATATCATTTTCGACCAGTGATTTTAAAAATTTTGAAGAGGAAAAAAGAATTTAAAGATATAAAAACTGAAATATATTAGGGAAAACCAAAAATTATACATAATGATGTGAAAATCTTTCATCTTTAAAATAATCTGTTAGTATTACTCCCAGACATAATACAGTAGTAGCACATCGTAACCACAATCAGAGATATATAGTTATAATTGTTTTATAGTTCTCTTTCTCTATGTAAAAAAATAGTTTACCGGAGAAAATAAAATGTTTTTATTCTACAAAACTTTGTCTGATCACATGTCAATATATAACTTACCCATGCAAGCGTGTTAATGACACTGATTCGGAAACCAGAAAAATGGCCAGCACGACTTCCGAAACTGCCGAAGGGTGGAGGGCTAAATTGGATAAAGCCCTGACAGAAAAGAACTTCTTCACAGATATATTAAAAAAGATAGAAGATAAAACTGGAGTGCGTCGACTGTATATAGTGATTGGTAAGTTTTCCATGCCCCATTTTAAATATGAAATTCTGTTGAATTTTGGACCTTGCCCAGTAACAGCTGTTGATGGCCTTGAACAATTGCATCCTTTATGCGTTCCTAAAATACATAAAGTTTCCTCATTTAACTTTTGAATTAAAAATACAAGATAAATTTAGTATTTAGAGCAAGTGTAAGATCTGTACTGCTATTCATTTTTTAACAAAACACCCCCATGGCCATGCTGTGATCCGTATCTGGAGTGACATTTTTAGGGATTGTTCTTTCTTCAAAAAGTCTGTCGCCAAATTAATGACCAATTATCAAAATTTGTTGTTAATTCTATGAAATGGAGCCAAAATTCCATTCAAATTTAAAGTGATCTTTGCATATTTACATTTTAAATCATAAATTGGAACACAGCCCCCACAGCACAGGCACTTGTTTCTATCAATGGGGAACTCTTCCTCCCTCTTACTATTACAAGGTGCTCAGCTATTTATTTGAAAAAAAATGGACACCTTCGCTTCACGCTATCTTATGGTATTGTTTACGCTTAAAATACAACCTACCTTATAGCAGTCGCTCCTAAATACATTTATCTTCATCAATATCCACAATTTTCATACCCTTCATGGTGCCCTGTGACATACATTGTACCTAACGATTTAAAATACACAAATGTGAACTCTTCACAACTAGACAAATCTCACCATATTAACTTCCGGTTCAGGTCAGAATGAATTATATGTAAATAAAATAAAATGCATCTTAAATTTTTTTTTTTGTGTATTTGATCATTTATGTATTTTTCTTAAATGGATACTACAAGTCATTACAAACCACACTTCTTGTTAAATAAAATTTAATGGAAATTTGACTTACTTTCGCTTTCGATTCTACACATAACCAATCGCATTTGAAGCTTCAAATTTACCGCTCGATTTAACCGGAAGTTAATATGGTGAGATTAGTCTAGTCGTGAAGAGGTCACAATTGTGTATTTTAAATCGTCATGTATGTCACAGGGCACCATGAAGGGTATGAAAATTGTGGATATTGATGAAGATAAATGTATTTAGGAGCGACTGCTATAAGGTAGGGTGTATTTTAAGCGTAAATAATACCATAAAATAGCGTGAAGCGAAGGTGTCCATTTTTTTCAAAATAAATAGCTGAGCACCTTGTAATAGTAAGAGGGAGGAAGAGTTCCCCATTGATAGAAACAAGTGCCTGTGCCCCACAGGGACTGGTAATTTAGCATCACAAGAACTGGGGTTAGGGTTATGGTGTTTAATGCCACTTTCAACAATATTTCAGTTATATCGTGGCTGTCAGTTGAACTCAGTTCTATCGATGAAGGGAATTGGAGTACTCGGAGAAAACCACAGACCTGTCGCAAGTCACTGACAAACTTTATCACACAATGTTGTTTCAAAAGAGCCCACCGTTCTTATAAGATCACTTTTTCATTGCATAAGTGGGTGGTCTTACTAGAGTGAGACTGTGTATTTTTTCTGCTTTAGTTTAATTAATAATTCAATTGTTCCCATTTTTGTCATTTTCAGGTCTTGCTGTTTTTCTTGGTATTTATTTAATGGTAGGGTATGGAGCACAATTTGTATGCAATTTTGTAGGATTTCTCTACCCAGCTTATGCATCGTAAGTATCAGTACATTTTTATAGCTCTCTTTTTAGTCCCCTACCGGCAAAGCCGAAGGGGACTATAGTTTTAGGTTCCGTCCGTCCATCACATTAAAAATTTAAGTTTTCCGGACTTTTTTTTACGTCCTTTGATATATTGACTTGATATTTGGTACATGGCTATATCTACATGTAGATGAGTTACAGTTTAATTTCGAATTTCGTTCCAGTCGAATGATTTTTGGCTGAGTTATGGCCCTTGAATTTGTATTTTTTGTTCAAATTTTAATTTGTCCAGACTTTTTTTTTTACGTCCTTTGATATAATGACTTGATATTTGGTATGTGGCTATATCTAGATGAGTTACAGTTTAAGTTCGAATTTTGTTCTGGTCGAATGATTTTTGNCTGAGTTATGGCCCTTGAACTTGTAATTTAAAATCTAGTTACTGCAAGGTGATACTTCTAATATTTTAGGTCTTCTGATTTTTGCGGCTGGTAGGGGACAATGTATTACTATGTGCAATACTCTCAGAATTCTTGTTTTTATATGTTGCAGAATTTGTATGATTAACACTTTTTTAAATTTGTTGAATTACGACATAAATAATCCATGTAGTAAGGAAAGATATGGATGTGAATGAAGATGAGAGGTACTATCTAACATTATACTTTGATACAAATTTAAGTGGAAGAACATTGCGTTTCTACCTTTCATACTCAGTCACAGTAGGATATTAAACAATGAGCATAAGTTATTAACTCATACCCTTATATAAATATAAACCAGCCCCTAGCCTGCAGTGGAGCAGTCATATTACTAAGTACAAAAAATGTACTTCAAGTATGTCATTATTTTTGTACAAAGGTGCCATTGTGATTGTGATCGTATGGTAGTTGGAATATACAACTACTTTTATATGCAATAAGTGCCAATCACTGCTAAAGTTGTGAGTTATAATCCCGCTCATGGCGAAGTGTACTTGATACAACATTATATGTGAAAAAATTTGTCAGATCAGTGGTTTTCTCCGGGTACTCCGGTTTCCTCTACCAATTAAAACTGACCGCGACGATATAACTGAAATATTGTTGAAAGTGGCGTTAAACACAATAAACCCCCTTACTTAATAAAAACAAAAGCACGACCTACGGGTGCTGGATGCTCGACTTTTTCGTATCTGATATTAAACTGCAAGCAATTTACAAAGTTATACATACTTCTAACTATGATGGTCATATAAGCAGATATGTTTGCAAGATTGGTAAATATAATCAGAAGTGTGTCTCACAAAAAAATNAAAAATGTTTGGGTGTGGTGTGGGTATAATCTTTTCTTGTAACACTATTTTAGTGCATATGAAGTAAAAATAATAAATAAAAAGAAAATTTTTTTTGGAGGAGAGGGGTTGTATGTTGGGAGTGGGGGGGGTTACCCTTCTGTAATGTGTTCCCCTTTTTGATAGTGAACAGGTATGTTGGGTTTCATTTTAATGCCTATCATAGTTTATATTGAGTAAATTGTATTTTTGGGGGGAAAAAATACAAGTAAAAAAAGGGAAATAACTCAAATAAAATGCTGTATAGAGTTGTCTTCTCTTGTCAACAGAACGGGCAATCGTAACTACTCGGCCATTCTCGCTACCCTGCAAATAAATCGCTCTACTTTTCACATGTCTGTTATATGAATGTTTGATAAAGTTATATTTTAAACAATTTTCTATATTTCAATTATTTTCATGGATAAAAGTTAAAGTTTTAATTAGTTTTGCATGATTAGATTTTACTTAATATGTCTTCCATATTGGATTTTCGTGGACTATATTTTTGTGCAGCTTAACTTCTGGCAAACAATTTAAGAAGAATTTCTACTATCTTACGTACGAGGTTATTTGCAGGGTAGCGAGTAGTTACGATTGCAGAACGGGGTCAACACTTTCTACAAGTGTATTGAGTTTCAAGTTAATAGGTTTGATAGTTATTGAGAAATTTTAATTATACTAAAACAATATCCCAAATTTCTATGTACCATGTCGAAACAAGGGCAGATAACTCTGGATATACAAATCCCATGATCACCTGCCTCGTTGTAATGGGTTCCCCATTTGATAATAAACAGATATGTCGAGTTTCATTTCACTGCCTATCATAATTATTGAGAGATTGTATTTTTTGAAAGTCAAAAAGGGGGAATAACTAAAATAAAATGCTGGATGGAGTTGTCTTCTCTTGTCAACAGATTGGGGTCAACACTTTCTACAAGTGTATTAATTTTCAAGTTAATAGCTTTGATAGTTATTGAGAAATTTTAATTAAACAGTGGATCCTGTGCAATCCGACACCTGAGTTTTCTGACATCCTGTGACATCTGACAAAGAATTATGGTCCCAAAGTAGTTCTGTTAACATAAATAAAACTTGAGTATTCCGACATCCTGTACAATCCGACACATTTCCCTGGTCCCTTGGTGTGTCGGATTAGACAGGTTCCACTGTACTTAAAAAAATATCCCTAATTTCTATGTACTATGTCGAAACAAGGGAAGATAACTCTGGATTTGCAAGTCACAGGATCATCTGCCTTGTTGTAATTGGCTCTTCTTTTGATAGTGAACAAGTATTCGAAGTTTCAAATGGATACCTTAGTTTGATAGTTTTTAGCTCACCTGACCCAAAGGGTCATGTGAGCTATTGCCATCACTTTTCGTCCGTCGTCTGTCGTCCGTCCGTCAACATTTCACATTTTAATCTTCTCCTCAGAAACTACTGGGCCAATTGCAACCAAACTTTGGTGGAATGGTCCTTGGATGGCCCCCTTCCAAAATTGTGTCCGGTGTTCCCGACTTCAAACCAAGATGGCC
>MJUT01063663.1:275627-320675 GCA_002080005.1 Gigantidas platifrons
GACATAGTTTTAACATAGGACCCTATGGGAAAATTGTTTAAAAGTCTTCCCTCTGAAACCAGTCAGCCAATTTAAAGCCAATTTAAAGCAAATATGCCATGGATGGTCCTTGGGTAGTATACTTTTAAAATTGTGTCCGGTGACTACTACCTCCATCCAAGATGGCTGCCATGAGCAGACATAGTTTTAACATAGAACCCTATGGGATTTGAATAGTAACTTAGATGTATTCGGCATGCAGACATTCTTAAGAGGACTTAGTTATGTCAGGTGAGCGATACAGGCTCATGTGAGCCTCTAGTTGAGAAATGGACTCGGACAAAAAACTTAACTGACGCAGACGCTGACACCGGAGTGATGACAATAGCTCAACTTTTTTTCTTCGAAAAGTCGAGCTAAAAATTAACAAATCGTTGATGGTTGCATGTACATATTTGTTAATTTGATTTTTCAGAGTAAAGGCTATTGAGAGTCGCCAGAAAGAAGATGATACACAATGGCTTACATATTGGGTGGTGTACAGCTTCTTTGCTTTGGTAGAGTTCTTTGCTGACATTTTCCTCTTCTGGATCCCATTTTACTGGTTTCTGAAGGTTTGTATCAATATAATTGAATAATTAAATGACAATCACCTGATTTTTTTATGCAAAAAACATCTTCTTTTACTGTTTGTATTAATTACTGCATGTTCGCAACAACTTGTAACCTCCCACATGTCCTAGATTAGGTATATATTGGCTAGTTTCTTTTTCTTACCAAACTACAGTTTGTATTCCAATGTGAAACTGATCAGTTGTTGGATATTTCAAACCAATTACCTTCTAGCAAGGTTGTTGTTATAGAGATGTTAGTAAAACAAGTGTAGACCTCTGGTGCTTGGTTGGAATACAAACTGCATTATGGTAAAAAATTAAATTAGCCAATACCTAATCTTGGAGGTAAAAAATTCTTACATAAGGACAGTAAAAAAATGTAACTCAGTTACAAGATTATAACAACATACAAGTTAAAAAGTCTCAGATAACATGCTGGAATAAGCAACATATATAGTGATAAAAATCCATACTTGAATAACTTGACCATGCAAAATCACCTATGTGTTCTGAACTAGATTGATAGTGTAATGGTTAAGAGTTATTGCCTGGGGTGGGGTAGATTGTGTGTTCGAGCCGAAAACTATAAAATTTGTATTTGTTGCTTCGACGCTAAGCACACAGCATCAAAGAAAAAAGCAGAGACTAGTTGGAACGATGTGTCTACAGTGAGCTAGCATTATAAAAATCTAACTAAGCATGTTGGTCTAGGAAAAAGCGTGCATCAACATCATTTCATCGATTGTATCTTGTTCTCATGATATAGCTGAACAATTGCTCATTTGACATTAAGCAACAATAATTCACTCAATCACTCACTCCTATGTGTTCTGATTTCAGTGTGTGTTCCTGACTTGGTGTATGGCTCCCATTGCCTCTAATGGATCCCAACTGATCTATCATCGTTTGATCAAACCAGTAGTTCTCAAATACCAGGACAAAATTGATGACGCTTTAGACAAAGCTGCTGATAAACTACAAGAAGGTAAGCTTGTGTGGAATGTAGGAAAAATCCTTACTACGTAAAATATCAAAATATCATTGTAACTAGAAATAGTTATTTACTACATTATTTATTTCAAACAAATTTGCCAACAATTTTACTAGTTCTAAACCTCTGTAAAATCTTACAACTACAACCACTTCTGACAAGTACACAGATATATTGGTAAATTAAACTTCCTCTTTAAAGAAATCTAACCTTGCACCTCTTAACCTATTTTTAGTACAAACTTTTTATACTTACGTTAATCAAAGTATAGTCTGTACTACACACTTAGTACACACACTTGTTTACACCTATGCATACTTTTAATACACATTTAAGGAACATATGCATGTATATCTACACACAACAGACTCTAAGAATAGCATTATACATACACTTAATTAAACAATTGATACACACATATTTTTTTATCCCCCCGCGATAGCGTTGAGGGGATATAGTAATAGCGGCCGTCTGTCTGTCCATCCGTCACACTTTTTTGTTTACGCGATAACTTGAGTAAACATGGATAGATTTGAATAATTTTTTGCATATGGCTTGTAATTATCATTATCTTGGATGGGTTCTAACATGGAAATATTTGAAGCAAGGGTTTTGGGCGAAAATCTTGGTTTTTGGTTGAAAAATCACAAATTTTTAGAATTGTGTCTTGTTTACGCAATAACTTTAGTAAACATGGATAAATTTGAATAATATTTTGCGTGTGGCTTGTAAATATCATTATCTTGGATGGGTTCTTACATGGAAATATTTGAAGCAAGGGTTTTGGGGGAAAATCTTAATTTTTGGTTGAAAAATCACCAATTTTGAGAATTGAGTCTTGTTTATGCGATAACTTGAGTAAACATGGATAGATTTGAATATTTTTTTGCATGTGGCTTATAATTATCATTGTCTTGGATGAGTTCTAACATTGAAATATTTTAAGCAAGGGTTTTGGGGGGAAATCTTTGTTTTTGGTTGAAAATCACTAATTTTGAGAATTGTGTCTTGTTTATGCGATAACTTTAGTAAACGTGGATAGATTTGAATAATTTTTGCATTTGACTTGTAAATATAATTATCTTGGATGGGTTCTTACATGAAAATATTTGAAGTAAGGGTTTTGGGGGGAAATCTTAATTTTTGGTAGAAAAATCACCAATTTTGAGAATTTTGTCTTGTTTACGCGATAACTTCAGTAAACATGGATAGATTTAAATACTTTTTTGCATGTGGCTTGTAATTATCATTATCTTGGATGGGTTGTAACATGGAAATATTTGAAGCAAGGGTTTTGGGGGAAAATGTTAGTTTTTGGTTGAAAAATCACCAATTTTGAGAATTGTGTCTTGTTTACGCGATAACTTTAGTAAACATGGATAGATTTGAATAATTTTTTGCATGTGGCTTGTAAGTATGTTATACATTAAGACTGCAAGGCTGCTTTCTATAAATATATAAAACTAAATATTATGCAAGTGCGGGGGGATACGTCGCACATTCATGCGCCAGGCGGTTCTTTTATTTACACAATAATTTGTGAGCCACATTCATATTTGTTTACACAATAATCTGTGAGCCACATTGCACATACACACACATATTTGTAACCTGATTTATGCAAAATGTGAAACATCCATGATTCAAACAATAAATTACACAATAAACATTGATTTCCCATTTTAACAAACATGGTACCCGGGGATGATATTTTGAAATAGGGGTGACAAGCCATAGTAGCAATTTTCCCCTTTCTGTTACATTTTCACTCAGTAAAAAATCATTTTAGACACCCACCCAATGAAGTGATTTAAACATGCCATCCCTTAAGCTTAGGATATATAATTTTATTCTGCTACTAACATGTCTGCTTTAACCATCATTTTTCATTTTCCTTGTAAGTGTTTGGTTTGGCAAAACAAAAAGGTAAGTAGACGGTTACCATGGTTAAAGGCAGTTTATAACCTGTTTCTGTTCACTTCCTAAAAAAACCTAACCAATTAATTAAAATAAAATATTTCAAATAACAAGCTCGGTACTAGACTAAAGTTGGTCTTTAATAAAAAATGTTAGATCGTAAGTTTTCCACTGTCTAAATGATTTTGACCTAAATCTCTAAATTCTTGATTTTATTCATCTCTTGCATTGATCATGTGACCTCCAAATAGCTTTGTATAAAGCAATGACTATATTTTTTTTGGTACTTAAATAAAAAAAGCAACAAATATTGTAACTCAAAATAGTTGCACTGCAGATTGGAAGTGAATGTGCTGACAATAAAATAATCTTTCAAAATTATTTTATTTGGCATCTGATGGGAACAATTTGCCCTCCTACCCATATGTAAAAGGTTGTTTGGATAGACATGTAGTTTTACACCCAGCTTTTTTTTCAGACTTTCAGACAAAGAAGTTCTTTGCATGATAATTAAACTTGCATTTTATCTATGTACTGTATATCAGTTTACATTTTGTTTTACTCAAAACTTTGAATAGTGCTCTTTGAAATAACATTTTTTGTATGTTGGTTTTTTTTTGCCATTTAACATGAATTGGTTAGCTTTTTTTGTATAATTTTATTTGTTATGTACTATAGACCTAATTTTTGTTTGCAAATCCAGGCCTTGGTAACCCTTTAGCACTGTAATATACTACATACTGTCTCATTTGAAATGTTACATTGTTTACTCGAGCACGAGAGATAGAACAAAACATTATCATTGTTATAAGCTGTTCATTCAGTAGTATTGGTACTTATTTCTATATAGTGTATCATATTGTAAATGAACAGTAATTTATTCCTACCGACAGTACAAAAAAACAAAAAAAAAGATTAAAGTTTTTATTATGCAATAGATTATTTTTCTACCGATAACAAGCTAGGGTGTTAATAAACTAGCTTATTTGAATGGAAATGGCATACAATCCCTCCTAAAATCGTACACTTGGCTTTAGTATTTGTATTTTATATATCCAAGCAGAGTCCAAGCTTTCGATACCGGTACTTACTACCTATTCCAAAGATGCTTTTTATCTTGCCTGTGAGAAGTTACAGAGTGGGAGACACATAGGCATTGCTTCTCTGCTAAGCATACAGCATTAAGGAAGAAGTCTAGTTGGCTCAGAATTGGTCCAGGATAATGTGTCAAGAGTAGAGTGACATGTCTACCCACAAACTGTTGTTTCAGTGAACTTGCACTTAAAAATGAAACTAAACGAGTTGGTCTAATACAAATGTGAACATTATCATCATCTTCTTATCAAAATGTAACATAATTGTTCTCTCTATGATATAGCTGAAAAATTGTTCGCTTTGGGGTTTTTGGTCTTGTTGTGGTTAAATAAATATTGCAACAAAAATGAAATAAAAAAATCTATTTTGATCCTCTAATAGATTAAAAGGGCTGTCGTTGTCGTGATCGTATGATAGTTGGATTTATAACTACCTTTGAAATCAGTGCCTATCACCACTAACGTTGCGAGTTCGAACCCCACTCAGGGGAGGTTTACTTGATACAACATTATGTGATAATGTTTGTCAGTGACTTGTGGCAGGTCAGTGATTTTCTCCGGGTACACCCAGTTTCATCCATCAATAAAATTGACAGTATCCGACGATATACCTGAAATATTGTTGAAAGTGGCATTAACACCATAACCCCCCCCCCCCCCCCCCCCCCCCNCCCCCCTAACCCAATAAGTTAATGTCTTTGCTATTATTATCATTACTATTGTGCATTAACTACACCAGTCACTGTACTGTGATGCAACTCAATATATATATATATATTCTTGGTTGATGTGTTTGTAGTTATAGGAGAGAATGTGCATCAGCATGGTAACAAATAGCTCTTCATACTTTATACTTAGCTGAATGGAGATAAGTGAAAGTGTACCCATTATGTTCTATCTGCATGTTGCTACATCCTGTTTGTTATAGAACTCAATTAGCATATCTTGTGTAGCTATTTAAAATCCGAACAGAAGTTGAACACAAAGAAATGGTAGACATTGGGAGGTCTCAGGATTATAGTAAATTTAAGAAACTTGATCACTGGTCAACTAAGTATTAACCAATCAGTATTCAGATCACTCCAATGTTTTAATTAATACAAAAATATAGTAGAAAGCGTAAAGATAAAAACAACATTGACAATGATGATAACACGGTTTTCAAATAATCATCATATTTATAAAAAAAAATATGAAGAGGAAATCTGGTTAATAATTTTTAGTATATTCAGGGTTTGGGTTGGATTTATGGTGTTTAATGCCACTTTCAACAATATGTCAGTTATATCATTTTTATTGGTGGAGGAAACTGGAGTACCTGGAGGCAACCACCAACCTGTCGCAAGTCACTGACAAACTTTATCACATAATGTTGTATCGAGTACACCTCGCCATGAGCGATATTCGAACTTACAACTTTAGTGGTGATAGGCACTAACTGCACAGGTAGTTGTAAATCCAACTACCATAGGATCACAACCACGACAGCCTCTAATAATTTTTAATATATTCATATAGAGTTAAACCTGTCTTAAGTGACCGTCCAAGGGGAATGTAGAAATAAGATCACTAAAACAAGCTTGACCCATTTAAGATATCACCAACTTTAGCCTGAAGTTTGTAGAATGTTCAGCTTGACAAACAAAGATTATGATATTATCTATGTCCTTCATAAATAGTCCAATTCATTAAAAACTTGTATTATTGTTTTTCAGTTGGAAATTTTGCAGAGGGTGTTGGCAGAGAAGCTGTAGATGATGCTTTAAGAAAAAGGATTGCAGATACCACCAAAATGGACTAGATTCTTAAACAAGAGAGAAGATGAACGCTCAACCTTCACCTGAATATTATTATACCATTTTTTGGTTTTACTTTCATAAACATGTACAAATGTATGCATATCAGTTTTGTATTAATTTTTATTAAAATATAATATTTCTTTTTTTTGTGTTGTCCCAATTTTCTTAGATTTCGTAGAACATTCCTCGTTTTCATCTGAAATTGATTTGTAATCAAATCAAAAGAGATGAGGTGATCAAAGATTTGAGTATCAGCTTTTGGAATTTCATTCAGCCTTCAAAAACAAAAAATAAAAAATAAACATTCAAATTGCAAATACAATGCAACAAATATTCAAATTGCAAATACAATGCAACAAATATATACTTTAGATATGATGGACTGTATTAAAAAGATGTGTTTAAGGATTTGTAATGTTCTGCTGGAAATGACATTTTCAACAAAAAAAGTTGAAATATTTAAAACAGGGAGAGTCAAGTATGTGCAATATAAAATATACTGCAAAGAATTAATGAGTCTTGTTTCAGTATTATTTATTTTATTAATCACCAGATGTTTTGTTATACACTGAAACTGTCTTCTAGTTTATTATACCCTGTCTTTATAAAAATGTTTTACATTTTGTACATAAGCACTGTTCAGTATTGAAAGTTTTTTTGTGGGCATTTTAATCTACCATTGTAACATTTAATGCTTTTACCCTCTTACTGTAAATTAACAAATTAATGCATGCATTTAATTAATGTGAATTAGACCACCTGCGAAAATGTGAAGTTATATTGATTTGATTGATGTTGTTGAATAAATATGGAGATAAAATATGAATCTGACTACCAGTAGTATACAAATACGAGGATTTAATAGTACGAAGGCATGGGAGAGAGGGAAATGTGAGGTGACTTTGAATTGTTTGGTCTTGTTGTTGAAAAAAATTATGGAGATAAAATATGAATTCAACTCTCGGTAATATACAAATACAAGTTTTAAGAAGGGATGGCATCTGACCTCAAGTCTAAACACCAATGACCTGGGTTCACGCTGTAATAACTACCTGAAGTGTTAGGTTCCAGGCACCTACCCATAAATATGATTTCTCTCATCATTTCTCCTCCTCCCCCCCCCNCCCCATTTACCGGTAAGTATGATAGCCACGATTTATCTGAAAATGACGATGATGACTAATACAAGTAACTCAACTCACCTCCTAAATAGTGTCATTGTGGTCCAATCACATTTTTTTTGCATTGCATTAATGTGTTAAGTTACGATATTTGAAATCTCCAGGTGATGGAAATTCAGTATGAATTTCTTGCAAGTTACAATATCTCTACTGTTCCAGATAACATTGAATCCCATCATGGAAATAGTAATCTTTATTTGGAAATATTTGTTTCGTCAGAATTTTGCATTTTCTCAATTTTTCTCTCCTATAGAATTGCAAATTGAATGTAGCTCATTATTGCATAGCATTTTCAATTGTTTGCTTATTTATAAATGTACAGCAGTTATTGATTGAGTCAAGCTTGTAACTTTAATTTGTTAGATATCCCATAGATATTGCAATTATATTATATGGATAGATAATTTTATTTTTAAGAAAAAAATTACTGTGTAATTATTATAATAGAGCTGTTATCTTTAGAATATGATATTAAGAACAAATATCAGAATAGATTTGCCACGATATAGCTGAAATACTGCTAAAGTTGGCGTAACACCAATCATTCAATCAAACAGAGTATATTTTGTTAACGTTTTGTTGTGTAATAATCTTTCAATCATTTTAGGAAATCTTTTTTCATAAAATCAGTACTTTAGACTTGGAATATAGTATCTCATTTCTAATAGCAAGATTAAAAAAAATATATAGTTTCAGTGATGCTACGTGTGAGAAAATTCCTATAAAAATTTCCCAAAGAACAGTCTCGGTTAGAATTTTTTGTTTGGCTGTTCAAATCTTAGTACCAGTTACTGTACAATACTTAATTTATTACAAATATAGAAAATAAATGATATTTCTTGTACTGTATTAGATATATTTATATATACTAAATTATCATATTAGATGTCGTACTAATATTTATAAATATCTCATTTGTTATTGTAAACTTTAAAAGTTATGTCGTGTTAAGATCTGATTTGTACAGGGTATTTATGCATGCAACTCAAATGTGCATTGTGCATTTAATTTAGTTGAGACGCAGATTCAATTTGTATTCAATCTTCATATATTGTGCAAAAATTTGCAGCAAGTAATATGAAATGGATTGCCGTCATAATACCTTTCTGACATCTGTGAAGATTTTTCTTTGATAAAAAATATGAACTAAATTATATCTATTACTGATTATTTCTGTGCTGAAATATAACGAAATATTCAAATTAGGTACATTGTAGTACATTTCCCCTTTAATTTTTGGAACTTATGGAAAACCAATTATGACATCTAAAGAAGAAAATATGGAAATACTTTATAAACAGTAGCTATGATGTCAACAAAATAATAACTACCGGTATCTGTAGTTATTTTAAACTCCCAAAATTAATTTCAGTATTTTTTTCTTCAGATTTGCAATAGGGAAATTGATTGATGCTAGTTCTTTATCTTTTTAATTGTTTTTTTAAATATGGTGGTGCCTTATTTACATATTGTCTTAGAAAATACTAAATACTCAACTGTGTATATTAATTTTTTCAAATGTACACTGTATATTGTAATTTAAATTACATATATTTCATCCCTGTAAAAGATGACTGGTAGTAAATGAAAAAAATTGTCCAATAACGAACCATAATTCATCAGTTTTTGTTGGAAATGGAGAGCAAAATTTGAAAGAACATGTTTAGACATATTGTATGAAGCAGCGAGTCATTTTATCATTTCATAATTTTTTGGGGAAATTTTCAACAACACTAGACCGTTTAATGAAGTTTGGTGTAGTAAAAACGTAGATATCTAATCCATTCCGCATGACACACATCTGGAACAACCTTCGTCAGGTAAACATCGCAATAGATTTCTTGTGAACTTTTTGTAACATGCAAAAGAAGACCTTCAAAATGATGTCTTTTTCTCAAGTTGTTTTAAGCCTCAAAATTATGATGTGATGTGTCTTATTGTTTACAAATGTTAAAAAAATATATCGTATGCGAAGATATGTATCTGGTCCGTTATATGGAATGTATCATTGATTACAAGGCACTTGGCTACAAGTAGTAATGGACTGAAAGACTTTAGTAGTTATATTTAGACTCTCCCTAATGACAAAAAGAGTTGTGCAATTATGCCGTGTATATGATGTGTATTTACAGGATATACACGTATGTAGTAATTTGTGTAAACTTGTCATGAAATAAAACTACTGTTAGCTGGGAGCGATCAGGGGAAAACTTTACAATACAGGAAAATAAAACTTTACCTCACAACTATTTTCTATGCACAGAAATTTGTTGATTAATTATTACATGTAATTAAAGATTTAATTATATTTAGATACATTATTTAAACGTTAAACTTTCTACATGTCTTGAAGATTTTCTATATTATTTGTTGTATATAATAATACCTAGTTATTACTCCTTTAAAAGCTAGTACTCTTTTTTTTTTTTACATGATGAATAGATCTCTCTGTGTGATGTTAAATTATTGCATTTCCAAAATTTGTCGCAATGTTACATTTTTTTGTGTAATGACATTGACAAGTTACCACAGATCAAAATGGAAGGAATAGAGAAAGGAGAACTATTTAGTCAAAATGGATAGAATAGAGAGAGAGAGAGAAAGGAGAACTTTTTAACTCTTCTTCTAACTACATGTATAAATAGATAATAGGTTTGAACTTTGAGGAGATAGCAAGGTGTTTATTATAATTATTGTTACTTCCTGGGCGAATGTTTGAAACCTCAAATAAAAAAAAATATATCCTTCAATAGTGTAGTTTTTATTAGTTCACCTTGACCGAAGGTCCATATGAACTATTGTCATCACTTGGCGTCCGTCGTCTGTAAACTTTTCACATTTCAAGCTTCTTCTCCGAAACCACTGAACCAAACTTAGCAGGAATGTTCCTTGGATGGTCCTCTACAAAGTTTCTGTTTTTTGTTCCAGTTGGATATTCAACATGGCTGCCAGAGCCAATAATATGCTCTGATTGGCTGAAATTTCAAAGATCTTCTTCTCTGAAACTAATGACCTGACTGAACCCAAACTGTAAAAAAATGTTCATTGGAATGTCCTTTACAAAGTTTCTGTTTTTTATGCCGATCGGAAATCCAAGATGGCCACCACCGCAGAACATAGATTAACATTGAACCCTATGGGAAAATGTTCAAATGCCTTCTTCTCATAAACTACAAATATGATTAAAGCCAAACTGTACATGAATGTTTGTTGGATGGTCCTCTACAAACCTTAGGTTTTTTGTTCCGCTATGAAATTCAAAATGGTGGCTACAGCAGGACTTAGTTTAACATTAGACCCTATGGGAAAAATGTTTCAAAACGCTTCTTCTCTGAAACCAAACTGTCCAGGAAGGATCATTTGAAGGTCCTCTAAAAAGTTTGGGTTTTTTATGCCGATCCGAAATTCAAGATGGCTGCTACCACAGGTCATAGTATTAACACAGGACCATATGGGGAAAATACAGAAATATGTTCCTTTCTGAAGCTATTGCACTGATTGAACCGGTACCTAAACTGTGCATCAATCATTGGAAGGTCCTTTACAAACTTTGTGTTTTTTGTTGATCGAAATTCCAAGATGACTACCACTGCATGACATAGTTTTTACATAGGACCAATTGGTTCTTTTTATAACCAGGTGAATGATACAGGCTCTTGAGAGCCTCTGGTTTATTATGTGACAATATCAAATTTACTTGGACAAATGATTATTTCAATATACTATAGCTTGTTAGTTCACCTGGACCGAAGGTCCATGTGAACTATTGCCATCACTTGGCGTCCGTCGTCGGTAAACTTCACATTTCAAGCTTCTTCTCCGAAACCACTGGGCCAATTGGAACCAAACTTAGCAGGAATGTTCCTTGGATGGTCCTCTACAAAGTTTCTGTTTTTTGTTCCAGTCGGATATTCAACGTGGCTGCCAGGGCCAATAATATGCTCCGATTGGCTGAAATTTCAAAGATCTTCTTCTCTGAAACTAATGACCTAACTGAATCCAAGCTGTAAATGAATGATCATTGGAATGTCCTTTACCAAGTTTCTGTTTTTTATGCCAATCGGAAATCCAAGATGGCCACCACTGCAGGACATAGATTAACATTGAACCCTATGGGAAAATGTTCAAATGCCTTCTTCTCAGAAACTACAAATATGATTAAAGCCAAACTGTACATGAATGTTCATTGGATGGTCCTCTACAAACTTTAGGTTTTTTGTTCCGCTATGAAATTCAAAATGGCGGCTACGGCAGGACTTAGTTTAACATTGGACCCTATGGGAAAAATGTTTCAAAACGCTTCTTCTCTGAAACCACTTGGACAATTGAAACCAAACTGCCCAGGAGTGATCATTACAAGGTCCTCTACAAATTTTATGTTTTTTATGCCGATTGGAAATCCAAGATGGCTGTTACCGCAGGACATAGATTAACATTGGATCCTATGAGAAAATGTTCAAATGCCTTCTTCTCAGAAACTACAAATATGATTAAAGCCAAACTGTACATGAACGTTCATTGGATGGTCCTCTACAAACTTTAGGTTTTTTGTTCCGATATGAAATTCAAAATGGCGGCTACAGCAGGACTTAGTTTAACTTTGGACCCTATGGGAAAAAATGTTTCAAAACGCTTTTTCACTTAAGCCACATGGACAATTGAAACCCAACTGCCCAGGAAGGATCATTTGAAGGTCCTCTAAAAAGTTTGGGTTTTTTATGCCGATCCGAAATTCAAGATGGCTGCCACCACAGGTCATAGTATTAACACAGGACCATATGGGGAAAATACAGAAATATGTTCTTCTCTGAAGCTATTGCACTGATTGAACCGGTACCTAAACTGTGCATCAGTCATTGGAAGGTCCTTTACAAACTTTGTTTTCTATGTTGATCGAAATTCCAAGATGACTACCACTACAGGACATAGTTTTTACATAGGACCAATTGGTTCTTTTTATAACCAGGTGAACGATACAGGCTCTTGTAGTTAACTTGCTGTGTTCAAGTTTCAGCCTAACAATTGAATAGGGAGGTCATCATCGTCGTATAGCAGTTGGATTCACAACTACCTATGCATCAGTGCCTATTACTTTTAAAAGTTGTGGGTTTGGATCCTGCTCTTGGCGAGGTGTACTTGAAAGAACATTGTCTAATAAAGTTTATCAGTGACTTGCGGCAGGTCTGTGGTTTTCTCCACCAATAAAACTAAACATCAATATAACTGAAATACTGTCTAAAGTGGCGTTAAACACAATAACCATAACCTAATTTTCATGGGAGACAATGATCATGGGGAACACATCAATTAATGTCTGCACGATTTTAACACCATGTTGTGATATCCATTACAATTTCTAGGTAAAAACGATGTTTGGTTTATTTTTTTACGTCCATTGGTTTTGTAGGGGGTTTGTTTCATTATTGGTATTGATTTGCATATATTCGTGTCCAATATGATTTCCATGTAAGATTATGTTTGTATTGTTCAGCAGCAATATGACAGGTGCCACTAGTAGAGCAGGACTGCTTTACCTTACGAAGCACCCGAGGTCACCTGTGTAGTGTTTTGTGGATCATTGTTTGTCTTTTTATCCCTTGTACTTCACCTGACCCAATAGGTCATGTGAGCTATTGTTATCACTTTACGTCTAGTGTCTGTCAACTTTACTTATTTTAATCTTAATCTTGGAATGTTCATTGGATGGTCCTCTCAAAAAGTTAATGATTTGTTTTTTTCGGTCAGAAATCCACAATAGAAACAGAGACATAAATGTGTCAAAAAGGATGACTTCTGTATTTGCATGTAGAGCATTTATTTTTTAAACCAAATTGGATGATTTTTTTCCTTGATGTTCCTTATAAAATTCTCTTTATGAAGTATTAACAAATTTTGTGGGGCTCTTACCATTTCTAAGTTATAAGGAAACAAAATGGGACTAACACCCTTTTTTCCCTCGATTCCTTATGAAATTTTCTGCCTGTATTTTTCAATCAGATTTTGCCTACATTTTGTAGCACTGATAACTGATTTATTTTAAGTCAGATTTGTATGCAGTTTTTAGCTCACCTGGCCAAAGGCCATGTGAGCTTTTGCTATCAGGTTTCGTCAGTCGTAAACTTTTCAGATTTTAATCTCCTCAGAAACCACTGGGCCAATTTAGACCAAACTTTGGTGGAATGGTCCTTGGATGGCCGCCTTCCAAAATTGTGTCCAGTGATCCCGACTTCCAACTAAGATGGCCGCCAAGCTTAAAATAGAAACTACAGGCTCCAAGGAGCCTGTAATTGCTCACCTGGTTTTCAATTTTACATCTAAAATTAATAGAAAATGGGGGGTGGGGCTGTCGGACACATTTTTGAAAGGGACCCATTCGGGGACCATCCCTGCCAGGTTTGGTTTAATTTGGTTCAGCGGTTTCAGAGGAAAAGATTTAAATGTGATCTTTTATCAAAATATGCATAATCTGTATAAATTGGCTGAAAAAAATTTCACAGAAAAACCCGGAATATATGTTAAACTACGTTTTGCCATGTAGCTGCAGTTAAAATTTGAGCTCATTTTGACTTATACTAAAGCAGCAATGGACAATTGAAGAAATTTCTATTTTTAGTAACAGCAGCCATCTTGAATGGAGGATGGGGCTGTCAGACACAATTTTGAAAGGGACCCACCCTGCCAGGTTTGGTTTAATTTGATTCAGCGGTTTCAGAGGAGAAGATTTAAATGTGATCTTTTATCAAAATCTGCCCAATTTGCATAATCGGTACAAATCGGCTGAAAGAAAAATTTCACAGAAAAACCCGGAATATATGTTAAACTACTGCTTGCCATGTAGCTGCAGTTAAAATTTGAGCTCATTTTGACTTATACTATAGCAGCAATGGACAATTAAAATTTCATCCCCCATTTTTTTTAATTTTTAGCTTGGTGGCCATCTTGGTTGGAAGTCTGGATCACCGGACATAATTTTGGAAGGGGGCTATCAAAGGACCATTCCACCAAAGTTTGGTTGCAATTGGCCCAGTGGTTTCTGAGGAGAAGATTAAAATGTGAAAGTTTACGACGTACGACGGACGGATGCCAAGTGATGGCAAAAGCTCACTTGGCCTTTGGCCAGGTGAGCTAAAAAGGGGGGATGAAATTAAAAAAAAATCTCCTCCTCTGAAACTACTCAGCCAATCTCAAACAAATTTGCTGAAATGATCCTTGGGTGGTCCCCTTCCAAAATTGTGTCCGGCATTTCAGCCCTCCGACCAAGATGGCCGCCACAGTCGAACTTAATTTAACATAGGACCCTATGGGAAATTCCCATCAAAATCTTTTTGTCTGAAACCATTTGCTCAATAAGAACTAAATTTTGATGAAATAGTCATTGGATGGTTCTCTTCCAAAAATGTGTCCGGCCAAGATGGCCCCCACAGCCGAACTTAGCTTAACATAGGACCCTATCGGAAATTCACATAAAAATCTTCTCAGAAACCACTGGGCCAATTGCAACCAAAGTTTGGTGGAATGGTCCTTAGATGGCCCCCTTCCAAAATTGTGTCCGGTGATTCCGACATCCGACCAAGATAGCTGCCAAGCTAAAAATAGAAAGAAGGGGGGATGAAATTGAAAAAAAAATCTTCTCCTCTGAAACTACCGAGCCAATCTCAACCAAACTTTGCTGAAATGATCCTTGGGTGGTCCCTTCCAAAAATGTGTCCGGCATTTGAGACCTCCGACCAAGATGGCCACCACAGCCGAACTTAATTCAACTTAGGAGCCTATGGAAAATTTCCATACAAATCTTCTTGTCTGAAACCATTAGCTCAATTGGAACCAAACTTTGATAAAATAGTCATTGGATGGTTCTCTTCCAAAAATGAGTCCAGCCCTTCGACTAAGATGGCCCCCACAGCCGAACTTAGCTTAACATAGGACCCTATGGGAAATTTACATAAAAATCTTCTTGTCTGGAACCAGTTGCTCAATTGGAACCAAACTTTGATAAAATATTCATTGGATGGTCCTCTTCCAAAATTGTGTCTGGTGGTCCTGCCCTCTGACCGAGATGGCTGCACAGCTGAACTTAGTTTATATAGGACCCTATGGGAAATTCACATAAAAACCATCTTGTCTGGAACCAGTAGCTCAATTAGAACCAAACTTTGATGGAATAGTCATTCGATGGTCCTTTTCCAAAATTGTGTCCGGCAGTCACGCTCTCCCACCAAGATGGCCACCACAGTGCAGTTGCGTTGTTATTGAAAGCAGCTTTGATCCAGGTGATCGATTACAGGCTCCAGGGAGCCTCTGGTTATATAACACAAGAGTCCGTAGAGTACAAAAATGGATAATTTGTGTTTTTATTTGCATACGAAGAGCTTATTTTTCATATGATTTTGATGGGTTTTTTTTCCCCATGAATTCCTTAGAAAAATCCCTGTCAGAAAAATGCATGGCATTATTAAGTAACTATTACCGTTTTTAACACAAAAGGGAGAAATTTCAAATTTTAAACAAATTTATTTTTCATCTAATTTTAATGCAGTATTTTGCAAAATGGTCATCTTGATGGGTCATAAAATGGTACTTTGATGTAGGACAGGGTTTCCAGATATAATTTTTATAGGGGACCACTACAGTCAAGCTTAGTTTGGCCTGGTTGGTTTTGGAGAAGATTAAAATGTGAAAGTTTAAGGATGCGGACACCACCTGATTGCAAAGACTCGCATGACCCTTTGGGTCAGGGGAGCTAAATAAGGAGACAATAGACAGAGGTACCAGTATGTATGTGTGTACACCTGTAGATGAATGAGGTACCAGTATTTGTGTGTGTGTGTGTACCTGTAGATGAATACCAGTATTTGTGTGTGTGCACCTGTAGATGGATGACAATGGAAAACAAGTTATGGCAATAACTGGCATTTTCTTTTACACCAGGTCAGCTATAAACTATGTACAGTTTCTAAAAATAATAGATTTCAACTAAATATTAATGGACTGGAGATATTTGAGAAAATTTTCTTCTGTAATATGCAAGAAATTTTGATGCATGATGATGCTGTTAAAATTTGTATGATACAAGTACATCTAGATACTCTATGTAATGTAGAACCAGAGGCTCACATGAGCCTGTATCGCTCACCTGGTAAAGAAGATTTTATTGCCTATTAAATTTTGATCTCCCAGGAGTTGAATCCAATAGACGACAGGACCTTCACTGGTACAAAATTGAATCTTCATATCACAATGCTGCTTCATGCCAAATACAACTGCATTTCTATTGTTGATGGCCATTTTAAATGTTGAGCAAGCTAGATCATCAAATGTAAAAAGGGATCAACCAAACTCAAAGTTTGCTAGAAATTGGCATTTAACGGAATTTTTCAGAATATTCTTATTGATTTTTTTTGTCAAACTTTCAATTTTTAGTAACAGAGCTGACCATCTTTGATGGAAGTTCGAATCATTAACCATAATACTTAAAGAGGATCACAACTGTATTATTTCCCTAAAGTTTGGTAGCAATTTGCACTTTACATGATTTTTTTTAATAAGTTTTGCATTTTTTGGTAAAAATGTTCTATTTTCAGTTATCAACCATAATTCTGAAAGGTAATCACAAATGTATCATCCTGAAGTCTGAAACAATTGGCCCTTCTCAGGATTTTTCAATTTTTTTTTATTGAAATTTGTCAAATTTTCTTTTTTAATAACGGTGGTGGCCATGTTTGATGGCTTGAGGTCATCAACCATAATTCTTAAAGGGGATCACAAATTGTAACATTTCAATGAAGTTTAGAAGCAATTGCACCTTTACATAATTTTTTAATTGAATTTGTTTTGTTGATTTTGCCCCTATGTTCTACTTTTAGTAACGGCAGCCATGTTGGTTGGTCTGCAGGCACATCAGAAACAATTTTTAAACTGGACACCCTGAGGATAATTGTGGCCAAGTTTAGTTCAGTGGTTTCAGAGAAGAAAATTTTACAGACGGACGACGACACACGCCAAGTGATGGCAATAGCTCACAGGTGAGCTAAAAAAAGAGTTAATTTTAAAGAAGAAGTCTGTCAAAATATCATTTTGTTGTCAACAAGATGAATTATTACTACACACAAATAATGATGTTTAAAATATGTCTGCCATTGTCTATGGTATGCAAGAATTATAATTTTCCAGTTGAACTGCACACACAATAATTATCTGAAAAAAAAATATACATAAAAATAACATAACATATAGAAGGTACAAATTCACGATATTTATACCAAATTCAACTTGTGTCACTGCAATTAACAAGAGGCCCACAATGCAATGTTTCATTTTTAGTCTCCTGAAGAAGAGTTTGAAGATACTAAAGGGGTAATCAGAATCCGTAGGTCAAAGGACAGACAACACAATGGCCAAAAGAAAAAAGACAAAGATAAAAACGATCTACAAAACATTACACATAAAATTAACGATCAAGTAACACGAACCCCACTAAAAACCGGAGGTGAACTCAGATGTCCCAGAAGGATAAGCAGTTCTTGCTCCACTAGAGGCACCCGCTGTGTTACTCTAGTTACAAACGCGGTGATCTATCTGTGGTCATTTGTGACACAAATATTCAGTAACAGTTAACCAAGTCATGGTGGTCTTAAGACTGTGCATCAAATACAATTGCATTTTCATTGTCAATTCTTTAGAAGATTATTTTTTAGGATATTACACTTAATAAATTTGACCTTTCACCTTTTTATGCTGAACATCTTATGCTCCTTTGATATCTGACATAACTCAAGCTAACCCTTTCTCAAGGTGAACCAAATTTGTGTGCCTGTTGCAAGCCAAGACCTGGATTTCCAACACCATATGTCATGGATATTTTTTTGCGTACAATGCTTTGAGGTGAGCGGTGACTTTGTTTTTGTCGATACTGATGGAAATGTTAACCATTACTGTTTAAACTTTCTGTTCATAAAAACTGTAACATGTTTATCCAGCATTATTTGTATCAAATAACTGCCTTTTGAAGGGGTTAATAGGGTTAATGCCACTTCAACAATATTTCAGTTATTAGTACTGTAAACCGGGAAATTTTCGCGCCGTCTTTTTTTCGCGATTTACCGACGAAATCCACATTCGTGCTGTTCTAAATTCGCGGTTCACAGACAACATAAATTGATTAAATGTACATGTATACGGTATTATTTAGACAAAAACTTGCTGTGTCATATTTTCTTGACGGTAAAGATCTGCCTTGATCTTTCTTAGGTAGTTTGACCACATCATCGAATTGTTTGTACAATTAATTAAAACTGTTTGATACTGGTTTAATTAATCCTATGTGAGATCGATAAATGACGATTCTCATCTACGGCTTTAACTATACTTATGCATTTTGTGGGTAGTTTTCTTATATATTGAGCTCACTTAGTTTTGAATGTTAAAGAGGAACAAAGTATAAATTTCTGATAAAACTGTTGGCATCAAAATCATCATTACTTCCAAAAACTGACAAGCCTGCTTTTGAAGAAAAACAAGAAACTGGATAAATTTGAAATCGATCTGAGGTTAAGTGTCATAAAGCCAATACATGCACGATGGCTTTTAAAAACACTCACACAATTATTAGACAGAACTGACTTGATCACAGGTGCATTCGAGGCCACCGGCATTGTTGTTAATCAGTAAACTCTTTGATCCGTGGCAAGTAACAGGTGTGGATTAACGGTTGAAGTGTGACATGTTTACACAACACTTACTGTTTATTGTGCTAATCAAATGTCAATTGATGTTTTAATATTTTAAGCTTATAAAAAATAATAAATATTGTATCATTGTATTTTGTATCTAATAATTTATTTTATGGAAAACAAATATCCTACGTAGAACATCGCTTTGCATCCGACGTCTGCTTATAAATGGTCATGTCTTTTTCTCCTGATTTATCTATGAAAAATTGTCGGATTTGGCATTTCCTTGAAATATTCAATTCTACTTACTAGTATTTTTCCTTTCTTGTCTTGAAATATTCGCGACAGTCTTGTTTTCGCGCTTCCAATGTTACCGCGAAAATTACCCGGTTTACAGTATATTGTGGAGTACCCGGAGAAAACCACAGACCTGCCGCAAGTTACTGACAAACTTAATCACATAAAGTTGTGTTGAGTACACCTCACCAGGAGCAGGATTCAAACTCACAGCTTTAGTGATGTTAGGCACTGATTGCACAGGGAGTTCTAAATCCAACTACCATACGATGACGACGGTCCCTAACTGTGATTGTTGATAAATGCCAACTCAGCAATTTTTCAGCTATATTATAGCAAGAACAAGTTAATTTTCAATGCGATGATGATGAGGTCCGCTTTGCACTAGACCAACATGCTTAGTTGGATTTTATTTATAGTGCTAGCTCACTGAAACAACAGTCCACGGATAGACACATGATCCCACTCTGACACATTATCCTGATTATGAGCCAACGTGTCCTTAATGCTACATGCTTAGCGGAGAAGCAACAAATGCTGATTTGATAGTGTTTGGCTTTACCTCAGGACTTGAACTCACGATCTACTGCACTCAAGGCAAGCACACTAACCATTACACCACCAATGTGGTTACATGATGAATGCTTACCACATAGATCACCTATAAAAATTATCCATGTATATCATCAACACATTTCAGAGCTAATTCAGGCTTGTCATAGCCCATTTCTGCTGGTGTTGACACTCCTAATTCTGTTAATGTTGGTTGAATTTCCTGGATTATGTATGGCCAGATTTCTTTAACTCGCTTTCCACATTTACTCTGAAACAAAAACAATAAATAATAAATATTGATTCTTTATAATTCACAGGTGGTTTGCTATGTCACATGCACGGATACTTGAACATTGCCTCGAGGTAGGTTTATGCAGTTGTACAATTTTAAACCAGAGGCTCCCAGGAGCCTGTAATCGCTCACCTGGATCAAAGCTGCTTTCTAAAACAATGCAACTGCACTGTGGTGGCCATCTTGGTGGGAGAGCGTGACTGCCGGACACAATTTTGGAAAAGGACCATCGAATGACTATTCCATCAAAGTTTGATTCCAATTGAGCAACTGGTTCCAGACAAGAAGATTTTTATGTGAATTTCCCATAGGGTCCTATGTTAAGCTAAGTTCGGCTGTGGGGGCCATCTTGGTCAAAGGGCCGAACCGCCGGACACATTTTTGGAAGAGAACCATCCAATGACTATTTCATCAAAATTTAGTTCTTATTGAGCAAATGGTTTCAGACAAGAAGATTTTGATGGGAATTTCCCATATAGGGTCCTATGTTAAATTAAGTTCGGCTGTGGCGGCCATCTTGGTCGGAGGTCTGAACTGCCGGACACAATGTTGGAAGGGGACCACCCAAGGATCATTTCAGCAAAGTTTGGTTGAGATTGGCTCAGTAGTTTCAGAGGAGAAGATTTAAAAAAAAAAATTCATCCTCCCCATTTTTTCTATTTTAAGCTTGCTTGGTTGCTTGCTTAATCTTGGTTGGAAGTTGGGATCACCGGACACAATTTTGGAAGGGGACTATCCAAGGACCATTCCACCAAAGTTTGGTTGCAATTGGCCCAGTTGTTTCTGAGGAGAAAATGTGAAATGTTGATGGACGAAAAGCAATAGCTCACATGGTCTAAAGGCCATGTGAGCTAAAAACGGAATATATGTTAAGCTACTCCTTGCCATGTAAAAAGCTGCAGTTAAAATTTGAGCTCATTTTGACTTATACTAAAGTAACAATGGACAAATGAAGAAATTTCTATTTTTAGCAACATCAGCCATCTTGAATGGAGGGCGGGGCTGTCGGACACAATTTTGAAAGGGACCCACCCAGGGACCATTCCTGCCAGGTTTGGTTTAATTTGGTTCAGCGGTTTCAGAGAAGATTTAAATGTGATCTTTTATCAAAATATGCCTAAATATGGTTGTTTCGAATCATTTCCATTCCGTCAAATTTTTTGTTATTTTCGTCCGCCAGATCATGTGATTTCGATGGAACTCCTGGCACTGAACTTCCTGTGTCAATGTACATAACAAAAACTCCAATCGATATGTGCTGTTTCAACGTTCGATCCTAAACTTTAAAAAAATCTGAACATTTTCTGTAAAAGACAGATATCAATTAAATTATTTTATTTGTATCAAAAACTTCAATGCAGAGACAAATATTTCTTTAAAATTAAATTTGTTTTCTTTCTTTATTTGCAGCTGTCAGCATCATCAAAGGAAAACGATCTGCCTTTATGTATATATTTCTGATATCAGACAGATAGTAGGGTACCGAACACCAGTATTTATTCAGCGATTTTATTGATGTCTCCATATTACAATTACTTATAATCTACCGCATCTACGACTATGACATGCTGACGTTGTCACAGTAATAGCGTAAACACCGGAAGTCGCCTGCCGATTTGTTCAGACGACAAGACACGAAAAAGACGGAACGTGGTCGGAATTGACATGATTCGAAACAACCATATTGCATAATCGGTATAAATCGGCTGAAAGAAAAATTTCACAGAAAAACCTGGAATATACGGTATGTTAAATTACTCCTTGCCATGTAGCTGCAGTTAAAATTTGAACTCATTTTGACTTATACTAAAGCAGCAATGGACAATTAAAATTTCATTCCCCCTTTTTTCTATTTTTAGCTTGGCGGCCATCTTGGTTGGAAGTTGGGATCACCGGACACAATTTTGGAAGGGGGTCATCAAAGGACCATTCCACCAAAGTTTGGTCTAAATTGGCCCAGTGGTTTCTGAGGAGAAGATTAAAATGTGAAAAGTTTACGACGGACGAAACCTGATGGCAAAAGCTCACATGGCCTTACGCCAGGTGAGCTAAAAAGGAAAACTAACAAAACGAAGTAGTTCACCGAAGGGCCCACATATCAGACTTCATTGTTAGCATACATCTGTACAGTTAAATGGGTTTTGTGTGAGCGGTATCCTTGCCCAGAATTTTAACTGTAGAGAAGTGTTTGCAAAACTGACAGGTTTCCACACAATGAATGTATGCTAACAATGAAGTCTGATATGTGGGCCCTTTGGTGAACTACTTGCCTTTGTTAGTTTTCCTTTTTTAAAATGGTACAACTGCATAAACCTATCTCGAGGCGATGTTCAAGTATCTGTGCGTGTGACGTAGCAAACCACCCGTGTAATTATAATGGTATAACTTTCCAATGTGATACATATTATGTGTGTGTCAAACCAAAATATAAAAATAAACATAATTATTTTATGTAATTTCAAGCGTGTCATATCAAATGGAAACATTACTGATGTGATTACGTTAGCAGATACCACACTCAAAACAAAACTATGTAATTATTCAATCACATCATTTTCATTCTCTCATTCAAAATTATATATATTGGCAACTGTATATGTACTCTAAAACAACATAAAAAAAACCAGTGAACTCTTTAATTACGATATATGTAAGCTTGAACTAAAATCATACAATTTTCAATAGTTCACATGCAGCAAGTTGTAGAAAATAAACACTGCAGATATCATTATTAAATATAGCACACTAGATGTACATTTCTGTAGTTAACATCTTCAGTGAAGCTCAATCACAAAAGAGGATAGAAAGCCTAATTGACATGCCAAACGTCAACAAGTACAACCCGGTTACCCCCCTCGACAAAATGTCCACATGAAACTTGTAGTTAATCCATCAGTTAAAGAAAGGTCAATATGTAAGTATATTTACCCTTGACAATCTCCATACACAATATTCAGTAACATATATATGTATGAACTTACATGTATAGCTTCCAAGTATCTGACAGCAAGAGCATAGTCATTGACTCTCCGACAGGCATGTAGGGCTGCAATGATGATTTTTGGTTCTGGTACTAAATCTTCACCCTGTAAATACAAAAGTTATTATATTGTATACATTTTAAAATTTTATTAAAAAGATGCAAAATGAGAGTCAAATGGTAGTACTCCACTACATGTAATTAAAAAAAGCATTTAACCAAGTAGAACAAGGGGAACGCAAAGTGTGGTGTATCCCCTCGCCTAAATATTTGACCCGGTGACCTTGAAAATCAATAGGGTTCCAGATTCTATGTACCAAGTTTGGTCAAAATCAATTTAAGGATGTTGATTCTAGAGTGTTCACAAGGATGTTACGGAAGGACTATATCCCTTCGCAACTTTGTTGGCGAGGGGATAAAAAGTTCAGAACAAATCCTGGTCCTAAACTGTATTTTGTAGGAATGAAATTAGTAAATAATCTTGTCTGTTATTTCTTAATAAACAGCTGCGCCAAGAGCGCATGATACGTCCGTCGTCAACATTCATACAATATTTGTAAAGACTTTCTTTCCCATAACTCTGGAATGAAAAATCGAAATTTCACCAAAAAGTATACAGATCGTAAGACTATCAATTCCAATAACTGTTCGAAGTTTGAAGTGGATTGGCCAAGCAAGGGGTTCTCAATTTACAGCGTGACATACGAAAAATCGCCTACAATTTGATGAATAAAGTCCCATAACTCTGGAATGAAAAATTGAAATTTCACCAAAAAGTACACAGACCATAAGACTATCAATTCCAATAACTATGCGAAGTTTGAAGTGAATTGGCAAAGGGGTTCTCAATTCACAGCGCGACATACGAAAAATTGCCTTAAAATCACGTACAATGTACAATTTGATGAATAAAGTCCCATAACTCTGGAATGAAAATTCGAAATTTCACCATAAAGTATACAGACCGTAAGACCATCAATTCCAATAACTCTGTGAAATTTGAAGTGAATTGGCCAAGGGGTTCTTAAGTTAGAGCGTGACATCTGAAACGGACAGACGGACAGTCGAACATTGGTATACCATAATACGTCCCGTCTTAAAGACGGGCGTCTAAAAATTGATATCAAGGTAGATTACGGGGTATAAAGAGGCTTATATCCCAGTTCCATGAAATTTTATGGTCTAGGTATATAAGGATCTCATTTCTAAAGAGTAATATTTTCCCCCTCTAAAATTAACAGGGTATGAATTTTCATGAAGATCTATTTTAGTATTGCAATATAGCTTGCGCTCTGTGATCTTCCTCCAACAGTAAACACAAAACTTAGCAGGACAAGAGACAATATTTCACTTACCTGCATTCTGTTTATGACTCTTCTAATGTCCCAGCCATCAATGTCACCTCTGTTGAGATATTTAACATAGGCATCATCATATTCTTCATCAGTCATAACATTGGTACTGCTGCTATGTCTTACTGATGCTACAGCTGAAAAAAAAATTAATTAAAAATAATTTTTAGTAAATAAACATTTTTTTAACATGTATACAGTCTACAAAACATAAGGCAAAGCCTGTCGTGTATTAGAGGGGGGAAAATTGAAAGAGCAAGTTCGAACATAATGCCTAAAATTATATAAATTTTTCAACAAGAAAAGAAGTTAAAAAATAATGGTCAATAATCAACCACAATATGAGACTCTGCTAGAAAACATCAAACAGTAATGAATTGTGGGTGTTTACTGCATTATGCCACTTTCATGTTGAATTCACAAACCTTAGTGGCTAAGAATAAGGTGGATTATGATATGTTATTTCCTGATTAAAATATATACCTACATTTTTGTAAATATGATGAGTAAAAAAATACAGTAACATACAGTATAAATGCAATATTATTTTTTATTTACTTTTTTATTTGTACATCATATATGTATAGATTTGGTGTGGACAGCACAATATTATGGCCGATAAACGATGGACCTACACCAGCAGCACAACAAAAGTGGCTTGTGTTGATATTTAGATGTCTGCAATTCTATAAATCATGTGGCAGAGAAGGTTCCGATCGCCCTAAATACATATTCGCCCTGGGTTCGTTCGCCCCGATAATTAAAAGGTATTTTAATGAACACAATGCATATTTTTAATTTAAAATAATGAAGTAATGATATATACAGTCCGACAAAAGTTAAGTACCACCTGACTTGTTTCAATATTAACTTTTCTAATAATGAACTTATTTCAAATCGGCTTGCTGTTTTCGTTACCTGTACACAAATACTTACCTGTGAAACAGGTTATTGATCGATTTTTATTTATGTGTATATGACAGGGTGTGTAAAGTGCCACGTGTACTTTTCAACATTTGTGTTTGCGAACAAAAGCTGATTTTTTTTGTGTAGAGTTTTAAGTTTCATTTTCTATTGGTTTGGTATGGTGCGGCGAAAATTAACCATACCAGAAAGGTGGCAAGCTGTTAGCATGCATAACGGTGGTCTTAGCCATAGAAGGGTGGCAGACCACTTCAGGGTTAACCATTCCATCATTGTACGACTGATGCAGCGTTTTCGTCAAACGGGGAATGTTACTGACCGTCCACGTGCAGGTAGACCTTGCAAAATGACGCCGAGAGAGGACCGGCTCATACCAGACAGGCGAGGCAACGACCGTTAAGTACAGCTGGTGCACTTCGTGGTAATTTAGCGTTTGGAGGCCTCATTAGCACATGCACTGTAATCAAGACGCCTCCACCATCAGGGAATACGAGCGCGACGATCCATAAAATGTTCACAGTTGACATTAACGTAATTACGTCATCGCCATGCTCGATTTGACTGGTCACATGATCATTTGGGGTGGACTATTCGCACATGGAGACGGGTCCACTGGTCTGATGAAAGTCTTTTTTGCTACGCCCTACCGACGGTCGTGCAAGGGTTTGGCGCCAATGAAACACTTCATTTCAGGACAACTACTTTTGGGGGTGGGGGTGTAACTGTCTGAGGTTGTTTTTCCTTCGACTGTAAGTTGGACTTGTACGTTCTTGATGGTAATCTGACAGGCCAAAAATACCGTGACAATGTGCTCGCTCCACGCGTAAGTTCCCCCATTTCGACAATCATGCGTTGGCTGACAGGCCAATGTTCATGGACGACAACGCTAGGCCACATAGAGCCCGAATTGTACAACATTTTTACAGCAAGAGGCTGTTCAGACAATTCCATGGCCTGCGATGTCGCCAGACATGAACCCTATAGAGCATGTATTGACGAATTAAGAACTGCCATTTTACACTTCCCCCAAGAACGGCTTAGGCGTCTTGTGCGAAACATGACGAGGCGTGTTACAGAACTTCACAATAAACACGGTGGATATACCGGTACTCGTTATTGATTTTTATACCTTACACATACGCACAATAGATGCATTTAAAAGTTCTTAAAATCTGAAGACTCTGCATTTTAATGCAATGTTAAAAACTTCCATCAAAGACAAACTGGTTTTACGTTTTTCCAGCACCTGTTTTGAACCCCATTTTTGCCACATCATAGTCACGTCTTTCAGGATGATAAATACTTCGTAGATTGGTAATTTTAGAGCCCTTGGTGTAGTCTTTTAAGAAGTGTAAGAAAAACGGTGATATCTATTTTATTGTCTTAACAGTATTGATGTAAAAAATATATATCGATAAAAATATAGGGTGGTGTAACTTTTGTCGGAGTGTATATTATTGAAAAGTATTAATTCAAAGAAAAAATAAGTTTTTATAACTTGTTTTCGGATCCCATTGGTTGATTACTGTTATGAAATTTATTGTAATTGTCATTGTTATAGTTTGTATTGTATTTGTAATTAATCAATAAAAATATGTTTACACCAAAGAAAAAATATGAGCTTTTGGAAAAATAAGTTGTTTTCAAGCAATTATTACGTAGACTGTTTGAAATGCTTAATTGAAATTAATGATTGGGGATTTTTGTATATCTTTGATCTCTTTGTTTTCATTGATCCGTTAATTATGCACTTTCAATGTAAGCTTGGTATGACTATGAGTAAAACAACGTTGAAACAAACTGCAAACGTAAAAAAATTTCTCAATTTATTATCTATAAACCATCAAATATTATTTATACTTCATTTATTTTTAATATCCTACATATAATTATCAGGGCGAGCAGACCCGAAACCGCAGAGAAGGCATTAATTAGGGGTGTGACTTTTTACCCAAATACACCATAAAATCGTATTTATTGTATTAGTTAACGGTTATATATCAGTATATTATTTTTCATAAAAAAATTCAAATTTCATAAATTTGTCACAAGAGTAATCAAAATGATCAATTTTACAACTACAATGTATTATAAACGGGACGTTTTAAAACCAGGACAAGTATTTTTCAGTACGTTAATATAGGTATAACTTTTGAACGGAATGAAATATTTTCATGATGTAAATTCCCTAATAAAGAAGATATTAACGGCTTTAATTTGATATAAAGTTTTAAAAAATATATTGACAATTGATACCCTAAATCGTGGCAGGACAGTATTTTTTCAATTGTGGAAATGACGATAATTTGTATAAAATATATCAAAATAATAGAAATAATATAATTTGAAGCTGTATTTGGGTATATTTGGGTAAAAAGTCACACCGATTAATTAGGTAGTCCTAGGTCCAAAAATACCAGTTTAAAAGTGGAAAACATTAAACAATAAAACGATTTTTACACAAAACACAATTTTCTTATCATTGACAGTATGGATTTTTTTTATAATATATAGACTTATACTAATATAAGTAAGTTATAATATAGTGTCTAGTAGCTGCAATAATGTAGCTCCTGTGACAAACTTGTGTCTCGGCGGAGCTACAAAGCGGTCCCATTCGGCATAATGGAGCAAAAAAATAAATTGCAGTTGAACACAAAAACTCACTATTAACGCTTCAAACATTTCATTATAACTATTACTGATGATCACAGTCCTTGTTAAATCGGTCTGGCTGAGAAATGTATGCTTTTCAAAGGTAGCAACAACCTTGTCCAAATTTATCAATCATTCCCCATAACCGGAAACTACGGAAGGCGAAGCTTTTCTAAATATGGTATTTCTTACAATGAAATTTGTAAACATTCACGCCTCAAATCGCCAAATATGGTATATCGACATCCGACCGGAAATGACCACAAATGACGATATTCAAAATGTATGAATGAAGAACGTAAACAGATTTTTATTTTGTGGGAATTACATTCTAAAATACTGGTAGGTGATAAAAACTTGTTATAATAGTGGACAAAAGGAAAAGTTATGTCTTATTATTGATAAATGCAGGCGTCAGAAACTCTGCGGCTGCTCCATTACGTGTAATGGCATCCCGTTAAAACCCTTGCGAGTAAGCGAGCATTTAGGGTTTTACTATATTAGAACTAAGTGTCCAGTACCTGTCATGTCCTTGTACTTTGTAGTCTTGACATTGATTTTTATCATACAAACAAGTTTTTTTGAGTGATTCGTGTTGATCAATCTTTAGTTTTGTACGTAGTGTCTTGTGGATGTTTGCCATTTTGCTCTTGGCCATGGTACATGTCTGTCCTTCTGTTTATGATACATCACGTTTTCATTTACGCGATTACCGCTATCTTCACACTTTATTTACAGACCCCCGATTTCCAACATTGCATGGATAGAAAAAACAATTGGACTGATATACTGCAATTAATTACCTATCTGTGGTTGAAATTTAGAACGTACGACAGCTTGTACTGACGAGCCGAGTCTTTTAGCAACCGTTCGAAACATTTTGGCTGTCTGACCTTGCTAATAGAGGACTTCCCACAATGCAATTCACTTCATCTTCAAAACTTCCGGATAGAAATCGTTCAGGAACGGAACATTTCCGAGAAAAAAAAGTTCAACATCTATACATTTACACATAGATACAGCCTAGAGCATATAATAAATATGACAAGTTATTTCAAGCCTTTGTTCAAGAACTGAAATTAAAGCATATTAGAGCAGACAAACCGTCCTTTTATCATCATTCAGGAATATCATCTGGGACTATTATACGGCAGGGTCTAAAACGCGGAAGTGGGAAAACACGGAAGTCCAAAATGGGGACTTGAAAGGTCATATCTTGTAAAGTACTCAACCTAGGATAAAAATCTAAACGGATTCTTAAAGCTATTGTTAAGATCTATCTTTTAAAGGAATGAATAATAAAATATTTTATTATTTAGGTACTTAAAAGTTGACCGGAAATGTAAAAAATGAGAACGAGCAATGAACAAATTTCCAGTTTGATCTCAAATTTCTCAAAATTCAAAGACCCCGGTCAAACACCGTTTAGATATTCTGAAAGACAATTTTATACTCTATCAGACGATATAAAAATCGTTTTGTTAAAATATTAGATAAAAGCACAATCTTGACCGGAAACGTACCTTTTCAGAGTTGGCCATCGGCTAATTTTCAACTTTGATCGCAAATTTCTCAAAATTCAACGAACCCGGTCAAAAACCATTTAAATATTCTAAAAAACAATTTTATACTCTATCAGACGATATAAAATTCTTTTTGTTAAAATATTAAATAAAAGCACAATCTTGACCGGAAACGTACCTTTTCAGAGTTAGTCACTGGCAATTCTTGTAATTCAATCCTCCATCTTACTTATACATATAATTCCATTACTCCGCCAAATTTAACAATTTATCCCGATCTTATGGCTGTGGTTGCACTCCCTGAAATTATAGAAACATTTAAAGATATAATTGAACTTAAATCTGATGAGCCTGTATACCTTGTTTATGATACAACATTCAATCTCGGTGACTGTTATGTTTCACCCATCGTCTTTAAACATGTACTTTTCGAAGAATCACCTTTAGTTCCTTTGGCATTTCTGATCCATGAACGAAAACATGCAAAATGGCACCAACTTTTATTTAAATACTTGAAAGATAAGATACCTCGGCTTGACAAAAAGAAAATTCCATTTGTTGTTGATCAGGAACCTGGTCTTAAAAAGCTATACAAGAAATTTTTCCTAACTGCCCGATAATGTTTTGTTGGAATCATTTAAAGGGAGATTTTAAATTTTGGTTAAAAGGAAAGGTTGAAAGTGATAACATTAAAGTTTATGTAGATCATGTTGATAAAATGCTTTATTGTGACAGCGAGGACGAATTTTTGGAACTTAAATCTAATTTAACATCTAAATGGACTCCTGTAGTTTTAGAACATTTCAACAAATCTATTTCACCTTCAATACAATATCATTCAGGGAAATGGGTAATTGAAGAATATCCAGGAATGTTTGATCCATATTCTGGCATAACCAACAATCTTTCAGAAAGTATGAATGCCGTTCTTAAACGAGAAAATGATTGGAAAGAATTACCAGTAGATCTTTTGGCACTTGGGTTTTATTACATTCAAAACTTTGAGAACTATGAAATTCTACGTGGCCGGTCAGGTATGGGTAATTATCATTTAAAAGCTGAACTTAAACGGGCATTTATTCCTCCATCTGATTTAATTCTTCCAAAAAGAGTAGTTTGTCCAGACGAGGTAATTGAGTATTTGAAAAACCAAAAACCATTACATCAAGTTGAAAAATTAATACCTGACACGCCCTCGGACAATAAACAGGAAATTGTCAACTCTGAAATAACATCGGTAAATATTGAAGACGATAAAACAGTACCGGTAATTAAAAAAGAATGTGACGAAACGGTTAATCAGGCACCTGTTATAAATTTTCCTGTATTTAATACTGATAGCAGTCAGCAAAGTTTGGCAAGATTTATAGTGGAAAATAATTTAATAACTTTAGTTCCACAACAAGGTGCTTTCATTGTAAATGGTCAAAATGGAAAATATTGTGTTACATTATTCCCAAAAGAAACTTGTCAATGTGTATCTACTTCAACATGTTACCATATTTTGGCAGCTAAAATGAGCATAGGTTTGGAAGCAATTCAGAAAAACAGGGTAGTTAATTTAAGGGCTCTTTCAAAGAATAGCAAGAAAAAAATAGATAAAAAATCAGGCAGAAAACAACCTAGGATTAATGATTGTGAAATTGAATTTGAACCAGCTCCAGATTCGGCCTTTACTATAAACACTCCTTTAAAACAAAATGTAATGAAAACACCATCTACAGTTGGTAGTTTTAAATCCACCCCCAAAAAAATGAATGAGGTGTCAACTCCGAAATCAAAAAGAAAAATAGATTTAAGTGCAATTGTTGAAGAAGAAAGTGATACGGAACTTCCCCATATTTTAAATGTAAGAGAAAAAATAGATGATATTAATTCCAACAAATCTCTACCAGTGAAAAAACGTAAAATTGGAAATGTTACTGTTGAAAACAATGAAATAGAAATAGAAAAACAGAAAAATGATCCCCAACAACAATGGATTGGTTATTGTAAAATACAACATAAACATGAAATTCTAAATATTCAGTTCCCAGACATAAATGGTTTTCAGGAAACAACACTAGCCCCTGTGAAATCAAATGGAAAATGGGTAAGTCACAACGGGTTTTTACCACAGGGTCCACCTAGTGTACAAATACATCATAATGGTAATCAACATTGGGTATTGTCAATACAACTTTCGAATGGTGAAATATATCTGTTAGACAGTTTAGCTTTAAATATTACAACTTCTTTGGAATACCAATTGGCACTAATTTATGGCAAAAATAGTAAAAAACTTTTGATTAAATTACCAGAAACTCAGAAGCAGGGACTGAGCGCACGTTACTGCGACGCCGTTTAAATAACCTTAGTTTCTGATTTAATGTGGTTGTTATTAGTTTTTATGATGCCATATCTACATAATCTTTATATCATAATAAACCGTAGGATATGAGAAATAATTTTCCGACAATATTTATGAAATATATTGATATTTATTCTGTCGTATCCCACCACGGAAACCCCCTTCCGTATTAAAAACGTCCCGTCAGATGTAACATTTTTGTTATAAATTGATAAGATTTTCGGGAATTTCACGAAAACGCATGCACGGAAATCGCACCAAATCTGCTAAGAAAGTAAACGTCAAGATTCTTCCAACGTAATGTCTCGATGGCCGTTTTCTGTTAAGGTTTTTTGTTTTTATCCGCATGTATTTAAGTCCATTCAATGTGTCAGATACTGAACTGAAATGCTGATCACCAACTTTAAAGGCTTTTCCCGATAAATTTAGGTGAAGTTGAGTAAATATTTGTTCACTGTTATGCAGATCTATATTGTAAGAAATAATACAAGAAATTTTGAAGATGACTTTTGAAAGATAAAGAAATATTGACCTAAATACGCAGTCTGAAAGAATGTCAACTTCTTAATTTTACTAAAAAAACAACGTCGCTTGGAATTTTAACGATTTATAACGCAGCACACAAATAAATCATCGACATTTGTATGTGCCAAGCAGTTAGTTCTATTCAAAGGCTACCATTAATACCAATCATGAGTATATTAAAATTAAAATAAACACGAACAGAATAAAATGCCAAGTCTGAATGGATTGTCCACTTCATCAATTTCGACGTCAAATGCGTTTTCAAGACTTTTGTGAATTGTGTGCCTGTTAGCGTCGAAAACGTAAATAGTTTTCCCGTTGCTTGTACCAGGAATCTGATCACATTTGTCAAAACATATGGTCAATTAAAAGAAGAAAACTTGGAAAATCAAATACCGGAACCACACTACCTTTAGATCTAAAAATGACAAAATTTGAATGTTCTTTTTAAATACCGAAAATACGACAAACTTTCTATTTAAAACCAAAAGATAACAACATTATTTCGACTATCTCACGGAAAATTTTAATGTATTAAAATACTTGTATATATGTGCTTCGGTTGTTAAAGTGGTTCCTACTTTTTACAAAAAAATATCACTTAAGTTCCACTTGTGAAGCAGGTACAACATTTGGTTAAAAACGTCACAACGTTGAAAACGTCGCTTTTTAGCGTTACGTTACGTTATGTTACGCAACATCTTGCGTTCAGTCAGGACAATAGTATAGACTGTGGATTATTTTCTTTGGCCAATGCAGTTGAATTTTATCAGTCTGGATTTAAAGGAGGAACTCATATAAAATTTGAACAAAAATATATGAGAGAACATCTAGTTCATTGTTTAGAAAAAGGTAATTTCTCGGCTTTTCCTTAAAATCATGTTGGATTTGCTCCTAAAAATTTTAAGATCAATACACATAAAATTGAAATAGACTGTGAATGTGGAAAACCAAATATAATAGAAAATATGATAGGATGTGAGGGAATAAAAGGTAAAAAACTTTGCAATGTATGGAAGCATAGGTCTTGTGCAGGAAATAAAAACTTGAAAGGTAACACCTGGTATTGTATCAAACATCAACCAAAACCTCTGACTTGAAGAAAGTAAGTAAATCTGTCAGGGAATTTAATTAAAAACAGTTAACAATTTAGAGGCAAGGAAATATCAATTAAACAGAAAATAATCAGAGATAAATAGAATAAAATAAAAAAAGTTAAACAAAAATAAAATCCTAATTGAAGAAGAAATAATAAAATGTAAGAAGGAAGAAATCTTAAATAAAATTGAATGAATATAGAAAAAGGATATTGATTAAAAAAGGGGGGAAAAACCAATAACCCGCCTATGCCGGTCCCAAGCCCGGATGAAAAAGAGTGAGGGTTGTTTTATTTTGATTGTTTCTTAATTCTTATTGACCTTTTCATAATGTATGATTTAATTGAGTAAATATCTTAGCTATAATTAATTGAATGATTAAACTGATTGACTTTTATGAATAATGTAATCTAGTTCTTAATTTACTCTTTAGTCACTTCAATTAATGATATTGTTTTTGTATTGATCATATCCAATTAAAGATAATCATAGCTTTTGACAATCTGTTACAAATAAAACATTAATTCAGTTTAACTTTGAAACAAGTGCCCAATGGTAGTAAAAAGAATTTAATAAAGTTAAATATATAATATAAATTGTTAAATTTGGCGGAGTAATGGAATTATATGTATAAGTAAGATGGAGGATTGAATTACTAGAATTGCCAGTGACTAACTCTGAAAAGGTACATTTCCGGTCAACATTGTGCTTTTATCTAATATTTTAACAAAGTTACTTTTATATCGTCTGATAGAGTATAAAATTGTCTTTCAGAATATCTAAACGGTGTTTGACCGGGGTCTTTGAATTTTGAGAAATTTGAGATCAAAGTTGAAAATTAGCCTATGGCTATCTCTGAAAAGGTACGTTTCCGGTCAAGATTGTGCTTTTATTTAATATTTTAACAAAAAGATTTTTATATCGTCTGATAGAATATAAAATTGTCTTTAAGAATATTTAAACGGTTTTTGACCGGGTTCGTTGAATTTTGAGAAGTTTGCGATCAAAGTTGAAAATTAGCCGATGGTCAACTCTGAAAAGGTACGTTTCCGGTCAAGATTGTGCTTTTATCTAATATTTTAACAAAGAGACTTTTATATCGTCTGATAGAGTTTAAAATTGTCTTTTAGAATATCTAAACGGTGTTTGACCGGGGTCTTTGAATTTTGAGAAATTTGAGATCAAAGTGGAAATTTTGTTCATTGCCCGTTCTCATTTTTTACATTTCCGGTCAACTTTTAAGTACCTAAATAATAAAATATTTTATTATTCATTCCTTTAAAAGATAGATCTTAACAATAGCTTTAAGAATCCGTTTAGATTTTTATCCTAGGTTGAGTACTTTACAAGATATGACCTTTCAAGTCACAATTTTGGACTTCCGTGTTTTCCCACTTCCGCGTTTTAGACCCTCTCCTATTATACTGTCAGTATAAAAGTCCCAGATATCATCATCACAGATCGACTACATTATTTATAATGCAGAAAATTACTTTATTTATGACTATAAAGTACATGAAAAATGTCCCATCAATACTTTGTCATGTGCCTGCGACAGCAAAAATGGTTAAATCCGTATAAAGTTTAATCCTGGATCTCAAATATCAAAGGCTAGGCTCTGTCCGCCGATATAAGCTCCAATGGGACAAACTGGACATCGAAACCTTTCACACTGTAATAGCAGATGAGATTGCTAAGTACAAACTGGAGGATAAAACAACTGAAGAAAACATCAATTTCCTATGTAGTTGTCTCAAAAGAGCCACTGCAACTGCAGTTCCCTCGAAGGTGATCAGACTGAAGGGTCCAAAATTCAAAGCATCACCCACTGTTTTACATCTACTTAAGGTCTGCAAAGAGAAATGTCAGCTTTGGAAAAATCATGGCAAACATAATGACAACTTCAAATCAGATAAAATTATGGCTCAACGAAACCCGAGAAGGCAGCTCCATAAAGAACAACACACTGAGAGACTGACAAATTTCTATAATGAATTAATGGACAACCCAAGCGAAATGTTTCACAAATTAATACGTCGAAGCCGTAATAACAGAAACAAGGAAGCGGCATGTATTATTGAAGATGGAGAACAGCACTATGATGCCTTAGGTCAGACAAATAGTTTTGCCCGATTCTTTGAAGATCTTGCTATGCCAAAAGACAAAGGATATGATTCAGAATTCCTTGAACTTTGTAATATTCGTCATAATATAATACAGCAAATATGTGATCTTGAAGATGAGCATAGTACTCATACTTTGGACTTTTCCAACACACATATTCAAGATGCAATCCAAATGTTACACACTGGTAAAGCAGCAGATGAATTAGGTTTGACAGCTGAACACTTCAAAAACTCTCCAAGCCGTATAGTAGTAGAATTCTTGACGAACTGTTTCAATGCCATAATAAAAGAGAAACAAACTCCAGAAGTCTTTAAAACTGGCATAGTTACACCTGTTCTAAAAAAGGGAAAGAATCCAATGAGTATGGATAATTATAGGGTAATTATCGCAACACCAGTCATATCAAAATTATTTGAATGTTCCATTTTGCCAGTATTAGCAGAAAATTTCACTCAGTCTACACTTCAATTTGGCTTTACGAAAGGCACCTCTATGCTCATGGCAGGTTTCCTTATATGCGAAGCAAGAGCAGAAGCTAAATACCTCACAACTGAACCTCTGTTTTTGGTTACGATCGACAGCCAGAAGGCCTTTGATGTCGTGGATCACATCATAATGCTAGACAACTATTATTACAATATTCAAAATCATCAACTTTTGACAACAATAAAGAACTTGTATACAGGTCTTGTCTCAAAGGTCAAATGGAAGAGTCATATAAGTGACAGCTTCCAAATTCATCAAGGAGTCAGACAGGGATGAATTCTTTCCCCCTTCCTATATAAATTATATGTCAACAACTTGTTAGAGGACCTAAAACACACAGTTTAGGCTTCAAAATTGGTACAACATATGTAAGTTGTCCAACCTGTGCCGACGACATATAGCACTTATGAGTCAATCATGCTAAACAATCTAGAGTTACCATCCATCCTACAAAAACTAAGGCAGTAGTATTAAATAAAACGAAAAATGTTAATAGGAATGATCTAAAATGGATTTTAGGTGATAACGTGATATATCCGTCAGAAGAAACTACACATCTTGGCCTGATCAGAGCTAAGCTAAAAGAGAATGATTTGAATATAGAGGCCCGTCTTAGCATCGCCAGAAGAACCTTGTACTCCATGATGAATACGGGTTTGCACGGAACTAATGGTCTTAATTCACAAACCTCATATAAAATATATCAATGTTATGTTTTGCCACGCCTTTTGTATGGCTTAGAAATCTTGTCACTAAAACAAAAGCAGCTAGACATTCTGAACCGATTTCATATGAAAACATTACGAAATTTTCAAGGACTATCAAGCAGAGCCGCAACTTGTGTTGTATTTTTACTATTAGGTGCCTTGCCGATTGAAGCGGAAATTCACAGAAGGCAACTTTCATTCTTACATAACATACTTGGATGCGACAATTCAACCATTCAATGCTTAACAGTTAGACAACTAGCTATGAATTTGGATAATCCTCAAAGTTTTTTTTTCTGTCAGGTCACAGGCACTCTGTCTTTATACGATTTACCAACTATCAATGATTTAAGAGAAAATCTGCCATCAAAATTGACTTGGAAATCAAAAACAAAATTAGCAATACAACATTATTGGACAGAAATTTTACTAAAAGAACTGGAAGGCAAATCTACCCTATATTTCCTGGATAAAACTACGCTAAAAATCGGAACTACTCATCCTATTTGGACAAGCCAGTCGTCAACTGTATCTAGTGCCAAAAAGGGAACCGTAAAAGCAAGGCTGTTAACTGGTTTATTTGAAACTACTAAACATAAATTTAGCGGTGGGAAAGAGTCACCAATATGTAAATGCTGTAAAACTGAAAATGAAGATGTCACACATTTCCTACTATTATGTCCTGCAGTACATAGGCAGAGAAAAGAGACTTTTCCAAAAATTAAAAGTTTAGTTATTTCACTGATTGGTCTGACTGATTGGACATCTAATTTCAGCGACAAGGCATCTATTGTTAAATCAATTATTGACGGTACATTTGTCCTACCATTGTTCAAAAGTAGAAATGACCTTGAGAGTGTACAAAGACTATCCGTTGATATGTGCTACAAGCTACACGCACATAGAACATGGTTATTGGAAGAAAAAAAAACTGAATCAAGAGAACTGTGTATTATATGGATATATGCATAGGCGTAGCCCCTAAAAAATAAGTGATACAGCCAATTTGTTTTCGGAGGGGGTTATCTCCCGTGTTTTTTCTTAGGTATATGCACAAAGATAAATGCTTGTGCATTTTCAGCCAAATTAAGAATAACGGTGCACCTGGTCCTTTCTCCCAGTTTTTGGTGGAGTCCTAGTTGCTCAGTCTTTTACTTTTAGTTTTCTGCGTGTTTTCTTTCAGTTTCTGTATGTTGTTCGTTGTTTCTGTCTCCGTTTTCTTTGCTTCGTCTTTGTCATTTGACTTTCGAGTTTTGGATATCACTTTAACCATGGTTACCCTTTATTTCACTGGTACATGACATTGCTAGCAAAACTTATTTGAATTGTCTAAAAATGTTTTGTCTATTCCCTGAAGCAAAAGTTGTTATTGCTGTACACTTCTACAGTTTTTGTAACATCGACTCGTGACAGGCTAAAAAAAATTATTTATGAAAACAGTTATTAAAACTCCTTTTTGTTCTATACTACTACTTGTACGAATATAAAATTTGGTTTATTTTTCATTTCCAGATTCGTGACCTATAATAATTTTTCTAGATGTATATATATACACTCCGACAAAAAATAAGCACCACCCTATATTTTTATCGATATATATACAATACTTGTGCACTGTCGAAGCATACAGGTAATATGTGTATGAGGCTTAGAAACGGGGGAAAAGGCGAGGCTTCGCCGAGCCTTTTCCCACGTTTCGCGCCGAATACACATTTACCTATATGTGCACATGTATTGTATTTATCCTGCAATTTTAAATCGTAAATAAACGTTTACTGGACGATGATAAAAGTATTTGAAATAATTTTGTGTATGTATTTGAAAACAATATCACCCAATGTGCCCCGATGAGTTTTCCAAATATAAAATTTTATTCTATTTATAACTGACCAATATCCAAATTGTCGGTAAATGCTGTCATTGCAGGATAAATTTGTTTACATAAAAAAAATACTTTTAAAACAATAAAATAGATATCACCATTTTTCTTACACTTCTTAAAAGACTACACCATGGGCTCTAAAATTACCAATCTACGAAGTATTTATCATCCTGAAAGACGTGACTATGACGTGGCAAAAATGGGGTTCAAAACAGGCGCTGGAAAAACGTAAAACCAGTTTGTCTTTGATGGAAGTTTTTAACATTCAATTAAAATGCAGAGTCTTCAGATTTTAAGAACTTTTAAATGCATCTATTGTGCGTATGTGTAAGGCATAAAAATCAATAACGAGTATATCCACCGCGTTTATTGTGAAGTTCTGTAACGCGCCTCGTCATGCTTCGCACAAGACGCCTAAGCCGTTCTTGGGGGAACTGTTGCCATCCTGTAAGATAGCAGATCTTCATTCGTCAATATTTTGACATTTTGGATTGCGTTGGTTAATTTTTCGGCCAATAAAGTCCCACACATGCTCTATAGGGTTCATGTCTGGCGACATCGCAGGCCATGGAATTGTCTGAACAGCCTCTTGCTGTAAAAAATGTTGTACAATTCGGGCTCTATGTGGCCTAGCGTTGTCGTCCATGAACATTGGCCTGTCAGCCAACGCATGATTGTCGAAATGGGGGACTACGCGTGGAGCGAGCACATTGTCACGATATTTTTGGCCTGTCAGATTACCATCAAGAACGTACAAGTCCAACTTACAGTCAAAGGAAAAACAACCCCAGACAGTTACACCCCACCCCCAAAAGCAGTTGTGCCCAAAATGTGGTTGTCCTGAAATGAAGTGTTTCGTTGGCGCCAAACCCTCGCACGACCGTCGGTAGGGCGTAACAAAAAACGACTTTCATCAGACCAGTGGACCCGTCTCCATGTGCGAATAGTCCACCCCAAATGATCATGTGACCAGTCAAATCGAGCATCATGGCGATGACGTAATGTCAACTGTGGATGTTTTATGGGTCGTCGCGCTCGCATTCCCTGATGGTGGAGGCATCTGATTACAGTGCGTGTGCTAATGTGGCCTCCAAACGCTAAATTACCACGAAGTTCACCAGCAGTACTGAACGGCCGTTGCCGCGCCCGTCTGGATATGAGCCGGTCCTCTCTCGGCGTCGTATTCCCCGCTTGACGAAAACGCTGCATCAGTCGTACAATGATGGAATGGTTAACCCTGAAGTGGTCTGCCACCCTTCTATAGCTAAAGCCACCGTTATGCATGCCAACAGCTTGCCACCTTTCTGATATGGTTAATTTTCGTCCCACAATACCAAACCAATAGAAAATGAAACTTAAAACTCTACACACAAAAAATCAGCTTTCGTTCGCAAACACAAATGTTGAAAAGTACACGTGGCACTTTACACACCCTGTCATATACACATAAATAAAAATCGATCAATAACCTGTTTCACAGGTAACGAAAACAGCAAACCGATTTGAAGTAAGTTCATTATTAGAAAAGATATTATTGAAACAAATCAGGTGGTGCTTAACTTTTGTCGGACTGTATATATCCTGAATAAGACGAATAATTACTTGTTGAAGGCTGTATTTAATTTTTATTTAGTTTTTTTTTTAGAAAAAATTTCTATCTACAAAAAATCAGTTTACTATATCAAAGGACTAAGCGCTTATATATCGGTTCCACATGAAACTGAGTTAGTTTTTTAACATACTGGGCTATCAGTAAACATCAAAAGACTGTAGTGGCAAAGTTTCATTGGTCAGAGAAATATATAGATCTATCTGCAAATTTGACCATAGTCACTCATTCGTAAGTCATGGGTAGGCCAACCCATTCCAAATATTGCTGTACTGTGTTGCATTATCGACTGTAGAGAACAAGGCTTGTGTAGTTTTGTTTGTTTGTTTGTTTGTTTTTGTTTTTTTGCTGTAATAACACCCATAAAACGGCTGTTGAATTCCTTCACAATATAAATTAATTATTTTTGTCACAGCCTAATTTGATTTTTCCAGTCATTCTTTTCATCATTTTTTTACATACACTTCCAAGGGCATTCTCTATCCAGAGTTGTCGTTCCTGCTACGCTACACAACATTTAGCGTAGCAGGAACGACAACTCTGGATAGAGAATGACACTTGGGGTACTGTGTAAAAGTCTTCATAAGTTTTTATTACATAAATGATAAGAACCTATGTGTGTATTGGGGGTTAACTACTAATAGTTATGTAATATTTTCACGGAGATGTGGGACAATTTCAAATGGGTTTTAGTAGGGTTTTAGGAGCTCCTCAGACTGGTAGTATTTCAGTGCATGTTTTATTATCGGTTTTCTCCCAATCCTATCTGGTGGGATGTGATTCTTCTGATGTCTTGCAACTGTTAAGTTAGTACAGTTTAACATTTGACCCTATGGGAAATACCTTCAAAGATCTTCTAAATCTGTTTTCTGTGGAAAGAAAGATAACTCCAATTTAATCTGTGGAAAGAGATAACTCTATTTAAATATTGACATAATTTACTTTAGTATAATACAGTTAAAATGAATCTGTATAAAAAAAATGTGATCGAGATACCCACCCTAAACCGTATATATTTATGATCAGGGTGACTAGGCAAATTAAATGCCTTATAGCTCAGGCCCCCGGGGGAGGGGGGTCATACCCCACCCCTTACCTGAAGTGAACTTTTTAATGGTTGAGATCCCCACCCCTAAACCATATATATTTATGATCAGGGTGACTAGGCAAATTAAATGCCTTATAGCTCAAGCCCCGGGGGTAATCCCCAACGCCCTACCTGAAGTGAACTTTTTAATGGTTGAGATCCCCACCCCTAAACCATATATATTTATGATCAGGGTGAGTAGGCAAATTAAATGCCTTATAGATCAGGCCCCAGGTGTCATACCCCACCCCCTAGCTGAGGTAAACTTTTTAATGGTTGAGATCCCCACCCCTAAACCACATATATTTATGAGCAGGGTGGCTAGGCAAATTAAATGCCTTATAGCTCAGGCCTCGGGGGTCATACTCCACCCCCTACCTGAAGTGAACTTTTTAATGGTTGAGATCCCCACCCCTAGCCCATATATATTTATGATCAGGGTGACTAGGCAAATTGAATGCCTTATAGCTCATGCTCCGGGGGTCATACCCACCCCCAACCTCAAGTGAACTTTTTAATGGCTGAGATCCCCACCCCTAGACCATATACATTTATCATCAGGGTGACTAGGCAAATTAAATGCCTTGTAGCTCAAGCCCCCAGGGGTCTTACCCCACCCCCTACCTGAAGTGAACTTTTTAATGGTTGAGATCCCCACCCCAAAGCCATATATATTTATGATCAGGGTGACTAGGCAAATTAAATGCCTTATAGCTCAGGCCCCGGGGGTCATACCCCACCCCCTACCTGAGGTGAACTTTTTAATGGTTGAGATCCCCTCCCCCAAATCATATATATTTATGATCGGGGTGAATAGATAAATTAAATTCTCCAAGAGTTGAGGCCCGAGGTCATCCCCATCCCCTACCGGACGTTTTTTTTAATAGCCGAGTATAAAACAAGACCAAATGATTTTGACTTACAATTCGTTTTAGTAGTAATGTCCGAAGCGACAAGTTAAAAAAAAGTGTTAATGTAGAGGCCTGTGGGAAGCACCTATAGGCTATGGAATGTTCTGTATTAAGTTTCTTCAAAGCAGAATGCAAGGTGAGTGACACAGGCTGAGCTCAGTGCTGAGCCTGTAGTTTTGTTGACTCACTGCTTCTGGTTACTCAAATAATCAAAGGGAAGCAACTCTATTACATAATGTGAAGTAGCAAAAGCAAAATTTTGAGAATCATTGACATATATGTTTTTTTTACAGCAATTTTGATAACTTACATTAAAGGGGGGGGGGACCCCTGCCCAAATTTTTTCGGAGAAGAGGTCTGCAATGACGAGGGCTACATTTGTTATTTTTTTTACCAAAGTTATTAAGTTTTATTGGCTGATGTCGTTATACCCAGGTGAGCTATACAGGCTCCTGGGAGCCTCTAGTTTAAAGAAAGTATACTTTTTGCTTAAAAGCCTCATATTTTGATCAATTATCAACCATGCTTAGAATTTGATATACTATTTTGTTTTCTGTGGTAGAAACCCTTTCATTGACCATATTTAAAATAAAGTTTGTTTAAGCAACATGAAGGCTATATATTATACATATATATTTAAGAACTGCGTATTCTTTAAAGTAATAGATGAGTGAATGATTGTTGTTTAACGTCAAACAAGCAATTTTGTTTGCTATATCATGGTGAGAATAAGTTGGATTCGTTGAGATGATGGTGATGTCCGCTTAAATTATTGTTAATTTTCTTGATAAAACAAGACCATTTTGAAAGTAGATGGTGGATGGCTCAATTAAATTGGAGACAGTTCCCATGATATAAAGGAAGCTCAAATGCCCTACCCATTTAAGTCAATAAGATTATAGCAGATTATGTCTTTTCTTAATTTGTCATGCACTGTTATATTGAAAGTGATGTTTAACCTTTAAAAAAAATCTATGAAAAATATGTAACAATTTCTTAAGATTGCATGCAAGTACCTAGAAGGTAGGACACGAAATTGACTCCATAACACAAGCGAGAGAGCAGGTAGAAACTAACATTACTGCTTTAACGTGTATTGATATATATTCAAAGCGAGTAGTTTCCCTGAAGGAACAACATTTACCTTTGGATTCCACTTTACATTAAATTGTTGCTTTAGATTTTAATTACTTGTTCTTAAATATCACTATAAATATTCCTTTTACAAAAATGCAAATATATTACCATCTATAACTTTTAAAATTGATAAATAATTTAAACATTGATAATAATATTATGTAGTGCTATCAACACAATTAATTTAAAATACCATTTTTGAATTCATAAAAAATAAAGAGGAGCCACTCCCAGCTAATATTAATTTGTTTGACATTATGGTAAAGGTTAGGGTTATAGTGGTTAACGCCACCTTCAACAATATTTCAGTCATATCGCGGTGGTCAGTTTTATTGATGGAGAAAACTTGAGTACCCAGAGAAGAACAGCGACCTGCCGTATGTCACTGATAAACTTTACCACATCATGAGTTTATTGTTTTCTTGCCATGGGTTCGAAACAAACTTGACAAGTTTTTCAAGCGTGAATTAGACAAAAATATGAAATTTCAAGGCTTTAAGCGTTACAGTCTGGATCAGCGACAACCGAGTCTGAACATGATGGCGGGGGCTACTGCAAACTTATCCAGGAAAATATTCTCCCGTACCAAGCTCTTTATCTACAAGTTCTGTTAGAAATAGAGCAATCAACTTTTTTTTTGGTTCTCAAAGCACCCACTGAAAATGATATTAATGGATTGTTTATTACAAAATGAACACCGATCACCGTGTATTCCCGTACACCGGAAATTGATGGTGGTGTACTGTAAATTGATGGTGGCGTACCGTAAATTGCGATAGTTGAAATGAATGTTCAAAGGATACATCAAGATATCGGGTGGCATTTCTCTTTATATATTGATATATTTCGCAAACTAAATTGAATAGTATTTCCTGATATGTGCAAGTTATGACTAATATTCATCAGAATACAATTTGTAAAACGAAGGATATGTACCACAGAACTACACTATCCACACAATTAGTGCATGAAATCTTAAGATACTGCAAATAACCACACAATAAAATATTTAGATGTACCGAAATTCTAAAATTTATTTGGTATTTGTCGTTGATGTACATTTATTCTTGTCTTAAAATGTGTTTTTTCGTGAAGAAATGCTTTCTTTAAAAAAAAAACGTGGTGTACTGTAAATTATTACTATAGCCTTGATAGTACACGTATATTATGTCGCTCGAGGATTCTTCTTCAGCTGAAAATATCGACGAAACTCAGCTTTTGAAAGATGACGACAATGATATGTCAAATGCAGATGCTGTTTCGCTATTCAATGCTTCCTTGAGTCAAGCATTACAACGCCAAAAGTCG
>MJUT01063663.1:322293-334101 GCA_002080005.1 Gigantidas platifrons
ATTTATGTATGGCTGTTTGTCAAAGAGATACTTGGGATTCTCATTTTAATGTTCCTATTCAAGTAAAAACAGAGTTAACATTTTGGTTAAACAATTGCAATGAGTTGCCGAATGTCATTGTTTATCCTATACAAAAAGCACCTGAACGCATAATTTTTACTGATGCAAGTTCATATGCTGGGGCAGGTTTTGTTGTAGGCAATATTTTGCAAATAGCTCATAACATGTTTACTGAACAAGAAAAATTTACGAGTTCCACTTGGAGGGAGCTAAAAGCTGTACAATTTGTTTTAGAAAGTATGCATACACAGTTAGCTGGTAGACTAGTAAAAGTGTATACAGATAACCAGAACGTTGTGCATATTTGCCAGGTAGGAAGTATGAAACCAGATTTACATGATCTTGCAATGGATATTTATAGAAATTGCATTATTAATGGTATTACTATTGAAGTAGAGTGGATCCCTAGACGTAAAAATGAACAAGCAGATCTATTAAGTCGAATTTTCGATTTTGATGATTGGTCAGTAACTGATAATATTTTTCAAATGTTTGAAAAAAGGTGGGGTAAAATTACTTTTGATAGATTTGCTGATGATAAAAATCATAAAGTCGAAAAGTTCAACTCTAGATTTTGGGTACCAGGCACTGCCGGAGTAGATGCTTTTGCTTTTGACTGGTCAGGTGAAAACAATTGGATTGTACCTCCAGTTGGTTCAGTTTGTAAAGTTCTAAATCATATGTTTAATTGTAAAGCAAAGGGGGTATTAGTTATACCTAAATGGAGATCGGCTCTGTATTGGCCCATGCTTTGGAATGATTCTGAACAAAAATTCTACAATTTTGTTAAAGATGCAGTCGAATTCTGCCGTCCTAAGAATTTTTTCAAAGCAGGTTCGGACAAGAACAGTGTATTCGCCAATTCTCCTTTCATCAGTAATGTAATCGTAATGAAAATCGATTGTCCTTTGTAATATTAACTGGGTCACATTCCACGCTACGGTTCATTGCTCATTTACTATAGACAAACTGTTGAGTAATCGAATACACCCAGGTGAATACAGTTGATTGAATTAGAAAATAATAGAATATACTGTACACATGACAAGTATGACTTATACAGAATGTATGCCCGTGTGGAAAATATCGAAACTTGTTCGCCGAATTGTGTCTTGTTGAGCATCATACAGTCTATATGCACCTTGTGCGGTTCTAAAAATACATCTTATGCTTGTTTGGTTATTAAAAAATGCACCTTGTGCGGATATTTAAGAAATGCATTTTGCGCAGTTAATCGAAAGGCACCTTGTGCGATTTATTTCAAAATGCACCTTGTGCGGTTATTCAGAAGAAGCACCTTGTGTGGGAATTATTGTAATGCACCTTGTGCGGTTATCAAGAAAGCACATCTTTGTGCGGTTATTAACAAAGCACACATTGTGCGGTACATGATTTAATAATACACGTTGTGCTACATGTTTGAATTGCGTTGATCATGCTCATAAGTTTTACTAAGAACACAAGAATATATACTCGCATGTTTTGATTAGTATAAGAGCACTATATTTGATTTGCATTATTTTTATTTATATATTACAATATTACAGATCCGTACTACATGGGACGACATTTCTGAACTGTCTTCTTCAAATCAACAATTTACTGGTTGCGAGTACCATATCAGGAAAATCGTTAGAAGCAGTAAAGCATTGTCCACTAACCGAAAGTATGAAGTATATTTTAAGAAATTTAAGGAATGGTGTGTCCGAAATGCAGTTAATTATTCTCCTGCCAGTGTAGCGTCCGTGGCAATATATATAAGCGGTCTTGTGCAGCAATCTGTTTCCGAATCAGTGTTATTAGCTCATTTTTATAGTATAAAGTGGTTTCATGATTTCTATTTATTGGAAAATCCGTGTGATAACAAGTTAATTCATATGATGATTGAAGGATCTAAGCGTATTCTTGGGAGGCCAGTGATAAAAAAGGAACCGATTACAGCTTTACACTTGGAAAAAATTGTTCGACAGTTTGGCGTGGATCGTAAACATTTACCAAACGTTAGAATATGCACAATGATGTTAGTTGCTTTTGCTGGTTTTCTGCGTTATAATGAACTTGCAAACTTAAATAATATTAAGTAATATTAAATTTATTGATTCTTATGTTTCTTTAAATATTGAAGGAGGTAAAACTGATCCCTATAGGAGGGGTAATAATGTTATTATTTCAAAAACAGATTGTTCCACTTGCCCAGTTACATGGCTTCTAACTTATATTAATTTAGCCGAGTTAGTTTTTGATTCTGATCAATATATTTTTCGATCAGTCAGGTACTTCAAATCCAAACATGTGTACAAATTAATTTCTATTAATAGTCCTTTGTCTTATACCAGGGCAAGAGAGATAATTTTAAGTACATTGACAGATATTGGTCTGAATAGCAAGAATTTTTGTTCGCATAGCTTACGCATTGGCGGTGCTACTGCAGCTGCCAATAATGATATACCTGATCGTTTGATAAAAGAACATGGCCGTTGGAGGTCTGACTTAGCTATGAACGGTTACATAAAAGATAGCACCAATAAGCAGCTTACTGTTTCATCTAAGCTTGAAATATGATAAAAATAAAAATAAAAATTTCGCATATATTTTATTTCGATTTGTCCATTTTGTTCAAATTTGTAACCCCTTTGTCTCGAGGTTATAGCGAGTAGCACACCTATACTTCAGTGTTTGTTTTTCTTTTAGTCTTAGAATAGAATTATTTTATATTCGGACGAACGCAGTGAGGGAGAATATAAATAAAATTCTTTTCGTTGTATAAGTCATGAATATTCATATATTCACACATGTACATATATATATATCATGTGATTTTCTATACATTTAAAAACCCGTGCGCTCTGGTTTTTAAATTATCGACTCTCGCTATAGCCTTGATAGTACACGTATATTCACTGGTTTACACATATGGAATGTGGGTTATATTTTCATTGAATATTGTTTTTGTGATGATACATAAATAGAGGGTTATATTTTCATTGAATTTTGTTTTTGTGATGATACATATAGAGGGTTATATTTTCATTGGAATTTGTCTTTGTGATGATACATTATTATTGTTTATCATGTCGATTTAGAATAAAGGTTATAGCGAGTAGCACACCTATACTTCAGTGTTTGTTTTTCTTTTAGTCTTAGAATAGAATTATTTTATATTCGGACGAACGCAGTGAGGGAGAATATAAGCTGACTTATACAAATCTCCATCTCGTCCTTGGAGTTATATCACACATTGTACCTACATATACATCAGATATGTGATTCGGGCGTAAATTTTCCACTTCAACATTAATGGTGGGGATTTTTAAACTATATAATACATGTATATTATTAATAAGCCATAGTTTTTACCCATCTTGTTGATGGTTCAACATGGAATAAAATAATTATTTTCAATATCAGAAATGTTTGTAATATCTAAATTGTTAATTGAGTAGTCATTAAATATTTAAATTAAAAAAAAAAAATTAAATGATTATTCATGTCTTCCTTTTTCAATCAGCCAATTATAGTCACTAGTTCTAATCTTTGCTATAAACTGCCTCTTTCTACATGCAGTTAGAAGCACATAAATAGCGTTTTGAAGATTTTAACTTTTTTCATCCAATTTGATGCAGTTTTTTGCGCAATGTTCATCTTTATTGGCTTTTGATAGGACATAATTTTGTTAACCATTTTATTTGTATAAGGAATCCAAATTCCAATCTTCTCATATTTTTAAGATATATAGAAATTTTATTGTTAAGCCAATTTTGCCGTGGTTTTTATTCTTTGAGTTGATTTTGCTGAGAACTTTCGGTAGTATGTCGACAGATTTCTTCCATCTTTTACCTTTGCTGAGATCAGTCCCTATGAGAGGGGATTCATTCGATACATCGGTCCGAGTCCCGGAGAGCCAAGAAAGGGCCTGTGGCTATCTATTCTTGATTTTTACATTTTGTTGTTGTATTTTCTACTATTTTCAGTTTATTTAGAAAAATGATCATGAAAAATTCACTTAGACTTCTGAATTATGTTTGTCACTGCTTTGTATAAAGTATAAGTCATAAGTTTATTGATTCACCAATCAAGGGCCTACAGGGGGCATATACAATATGAGCATTCATTACAATTGTTTTATAACATAACAAAAAAGATGGGGAAAAAAAAACAAAACAAAAAACAGCCCTAATGTTTTCACCACTAGTTTAGAGCCATATAAGTCTTAGGTGTGTATTGATCCCTCTAACAATTGAGGAAATAAAATGTATCTTAAAATAAAGAAATAGAATGACTACCTGAAGCACCAAGGGTCCATGCCATTAGGATGAACTTATGGGCCACGCCAGTTTTGTGACTATAGTAACAGTATCAGAAAGCAAACAATAACAAATTTTGATTAAAAATATATTAATGAGTCGTTCATTTCGTAGGGTGGCCATCAAGTAGGGAGAACCAAGGGACGGTGCCAGTTAACAGACCTATGACCCAATATAATCACAAATCTGAAAATCTTGTGCTCTCCGCAAGATGGCCAGCCCGTGTTATCTGGACATTCATCTTCGCTAGCCAAGGGCTACGATCCGCTCCTTTCCTCTTCACCCTTGGCAGATTAAGTCGGAATTTCTGGTCACCACGGTATTGCCCCCCCCCAACATAGAAGAACGATATTTACAGAAAATTTTAAGGTATTTGCTCAATTAATATTTTCTCACTTCGAACAGGTAATAGTACAACCGTTCTCATTGGTTGATAATGATGTAATGCAAATGGGCTGAACTTCATAAATCCGCTAGAGGGCGGTACGCGGGAATTACACAATTCTGACTTAATCTCCAAGGGTCGAGAGGAGAGGAGCGGATCGTAACCCTTGGATAGCGAAGTTGCTGGACATTCTGCTGCACAGAACATAAAGCATTTATGAAAGTTTACCAGTGGTTTTATTGGACCTCAAATCCTCAATTTTGATAGAAGTGTCAGTCCTGTCCCCGGGGCCCGATACAGTCTTGTTCCGCCTTGCAAAATTTATCTTGGAGGCCCTGGCAGGGATAAAATTGCTGAGCAAAAAGCTCATCTTAATGACGTAATCATGAGTCAATAAAGAAAATGATCTATCTATTTTATTTTGGTAAAAGAGCTAGAAATAAGGGTTTAATTCCGAAATTACACATACAAAAAATGTATATGGAAGAAATTATATATAAAAATTTATATTCATCATCTAATTTGACTTGTTTGACCAGTATTTTTCTTTGAATTGATTGTGACAACGGTTTCATGTTGTATTCCAATGGATTTCCTATATCAGTTTAGCTATGGTGTTCGAGTTAATCTTGATTTAAACAAAAACTGGTGCAACAGGAAGCTGACTTGTCGACTTGCAGCTGTCGTATCAGGCTGTACGGAGTTGTATACATTATATCTGATTCACCCTGCAAATCTAGCGGACCCACTTTCGTAGGGGTTACACTCACAACGGGGAAACTATGTCTTACTTCTATAGTCCAGATTGCTTGGAGGCTGTATAACATAGTATCCTATCAATGAATTTTATTTTTCTCAGAAACTAAACATGACTGAAACTGTGTACATGTAATCACTGGACGACTGGATGGTCTTTTACGAAAAAAAAAATTATGCCGATCAAAAACCCAAGATGGCTACCACCACACGACATTTAGTTTTATTTAGAACCAGATAGGATTATGAATAAAAGGTTTTTTCTCAAATACCACAATATTGCTGTAGCCAAAACAGCACTCGCATAAATCAATAACAAGTGAGCAATACATGTTCAGTTGAATGAGTCAGTGATTGTTCGTTATCTCCAAATGATCAATTTTCTTCTATATCATGATGAGAACAAGATCATTCGATGAGAAGATGATGATATCGACCAACACGCTCTGCTAGATTTTTATAGTGCCAGCTAACAAATACAGCAAATTCCAACTTCATATACTAGTAGTTTTATTAAACCCCGACCAGTAGAACTCTCTCTCTCTCTCTCTCTCTCTCTCTCTCTCTCTCTCTCTCTCTGTCTGTCTCTCTGTGTGTGTGTGTGTGTGTGTGTACTTAGTTACTTTGTCCCGACCAAGACACGACCGACCTACATTTGTACACGGTGTAGTCGCGCTATTTGAGCGTTCGGCGTTTATTGTACAACACACGACATATTTTCTGCTTGTTTTCACCAAAAATTTGCAATATATTATAGATAATAGATATGGGAATCCAACAAGCCATATACAAACATTCAGTAGTTCTTCAAAAAGTCATCATAGTATAGCGGGTACCTGTAAAATGCGAAACGAAACGCGAAACGAAATATACCGAAACCAAACCAAACGAAATTCACTAAAACCAAACGAAATTTACCGAAACGAAACGAAATCGATACGAAACGAAATTGACCGAAAAGAAACGAAAAGCAATAATATAAAATGAAATAAAACCTATTTTAACGAAACAATTTCTTGGGGAAAGACAAGACAAAAATTAAATGAAAAAAATAGAGAAAGTATCATTTAGGCGTAGAAAAAGAGAGTTCATTGTTTTCCAGGTTATATAAAAAAAAAACATTCTTCATCTAGCAATGGCGAAATGATTTGATTCATCGATTGTTGACTGCTAAATACCACTGTGGCACATGATCAGTGATATTCCAACTATACTGTGCCGAATGACGAAATGAAAATGACTGTTATGTGGGGGATAACTACCTATATACATGGTGATGTTCTGATAATCAGGGTTCTATTTTTGATTATCTGGCATATGGGGTATACTTTTTGTCGCAACTGTCTGAAAAGGGGTGTAGGTTTTTGCTTGGATTATTCTTCAAAAATTGGGCCTTTATAGAGGCTTTAGTTAGACAACAGTCTGGGATGGGGTCTAAAATTGGCATCATAATTAGTCTGTAAAGGGGTCGGGGTTCAGCGGCCCCGGAAACCCCCCCCCACCATTTTGTGTAAGACATAGGGACCGACCATTTAACTTGAAGGGGGAGGCAATGGCATTTTTTCTACCAAATTTACCGATTCTGAAGCTTGGAAGAAAAAAGTAATTAATTAAAAGTAATTAATTTTTATTAATTTGGCTGAGTATATGTTAGAAACAAATATAACTTACTTGCCATTTCACGCTGGTTAGGTTTTCAGTTCATATAGACGTACAATTCCCAAGTATTGTGTCTGAATTTGATTCTTTTTTACTTCTTTCCAAAATTAAGGGGGCGGGGCGCTCGCACTCCTCGTAGCCCCTTCCTATGTGCATGTCCCCTCCCCTCTTCAAGTTATATAGTCGGTCCCTAAGTCTTAAATAAGAAATTTAACATGTAAATTTGCAAGACGAGTGTACCGTGTTCTGCAGTATACTGTATACTTTTTGCCAGATTGGTCACTTTGATTTAAAGTGTTTTTTTTTTTTTTTTTTTTTTTTATCTCGACAGTCTTTCTTATAATAATAGAAGCCATAATTTTTTGCATATTTGAATATGAATATACGTTGTTTATCTCATCGTTAGCAAGGGGTAAACTTTAAGAAAACAACGAAAACAAAAAACCATAGGCAAAACCTGAAAAAAATACATGTAATAAATAATTTAATAATTAAACAACAACGGTAATTTTGCAATTATTTCGAAGAGGCACTATTAATCATTCTCATGTAACAGTACCGGCCTACCTTACAAAATGGTGAGGTACGTGTTCTTCTGGGGCCGCTGAACCCCGACCCCTTTACAGACAGATTCTGATGCCAATTTCAGACCCTATCTCAGACTGTTGTCTAACTAAATCATCTTTAAGCCCCAACTTTTTAAGAATAATCCCAGCAAAAACCTATACCCCCTTTCAGACAGTTGTGACAAAAAGTATGCCCCATGCCAGACATAAAATCAAAAATAGGACCCCGATTGTCAGAACATCGCTATGTATATATAGGAAGTTATTCCCCCACGTAACAGTCGTTTTCATTTCGTCATTCGGCACAGTATAGCTGGAATATCACTGATGTGGCGTTTAGCAGTAAACAATAGATGAATCAATCATTTCGTCATTGCTAGATGAAGAACGATTTTTTTTATATAACCTGGAAAACAACGAACTATCTTTTTCTACGCTTAAATGATACTTTCTCTATTTTTTTTCAGGGATGGCTCAATGAGTTAGGTCGCTGGATCTAACAACTCATACAAGCCTATCACCAATATGGCGTGGGTTCGCGCCCGGCTTTGTAAATTACAAAAAAGGGTGCACTCGACTCGCAACTGCAAGTGATACAGTTTACCAGTTGCTTGCCCTTGGTCTGTGGTTCTCTCCGGCTTCCTCCTTCCCCCAAAACTGGTTGCCATGATATAGCTGAAATATTGTTAAAAGTGGCGTCTAACACCAAAAATTAAATCAAATCAATCAATCATCTATTTTTTTCATTTAATTTTTGTCTTTCCCCAAGAAATTGTTTCGTTAAAATAGGTTTTATTTCATTTTGTATTATTCCGTTTCGTTTCGTTTCGATTTATTTCGTTTCGTATCGATTTCGTTTCGTTTCGGTAAATTTCGTTTCGTTTCGGTGAATTTCTTTTCGTTTGCTTTGGTTTCGTTTCGTTTAGGTATATTTCGTTTCGCGTTTCGTTTCGCATTTTACAGGTACCCAACGAAATATACTAAAATGAGAAACGCAACGAAATATATTAAAATGCGAAACGAAACGAAAATATACTAAAATCCAATAAGAATAACCTGAATGGAACGAGAAGTGATGAAAAAGTCTAAGCAGAATTTTATACTGATATGCATGTATAAGAAGATTTATGAATCATTCTTCAAGACAAAAATGTAATGTACAAATGTGATTTATGAACCATCAAAACAAAAACAAAAATAAATATTTATCAACGACCATTATACCAGGTAGATTCCTCCTTTCTATAAGGAGCACACTCAATAAATGATATCCAGGCATTCCTGTCAGGGTTTCTGTAATATCTCCAGAGTCGGACCTCGGGGCCTATGCGTCTGGTCTAATAGCTTAAAATGGGGTGCAGGAAATACTTACATGCCACTCCATGATCATCCCTACAGTGATGTGAACATTATTTACAGTGTAGTGCAAACATGTGAAAGAACCACTGACCGGGGGACAAATTCAGTCCCAAACATTAAAAGGCTTTGTAACGGGGAATACCGACCTGTACAACTACATACTATCCAGTCGAGTAGCCCTAGATACCATTGATGCCGATGTACGTGCACTATGTACAAAACCGTCTGTATTAAAGACGGAGGAAAGCGGAAAATCCTCAAGGGGTTCCGAAAGAAACCATCGAACTGTCAGAGGAACAACCGAAACCTGCCGACATCAGGTAAATGAGAGGCCTGCTTGACTTCCACAGCGTTCAATGAAAGTCAACTGACAGCCCCACATTTTCCATCTTCACAATAAAAAAGAAAAGAAATCCGTTCGTTGTAAAAGTTAATCAATTTACCACAAAATTTAAAAGCGTTTTCGATTCGCATTATCAGATGTATATTCGTCTGACACACAATCGATCTAGACGGTTTCATATCAGTGTGGAAACAAATTTATTATTCGTGCACATTTCGGAACGTACATATATTTGATATACGCATACAGAGTATGTAATAACGCATCATTTATTATAGTAAATCCGATTACTGTGGATTCAATTATTTTTGTGGGTATCAATTTTCGTAAACTGACAAAAAAAAATCGCAAGTTGTAGATACTCAATTTCGTGGTTTGTGGAATTCTACCAGATCTTCTTTTATAGAATAACAGAATAAACAGGTCGTTGGATACTTGAATTCGTGGGTCAAAGTCACCCTAGAAATTTGCGAAAATTGATACCTATCGAAATTAAATGAAACCACAGTTAATAAGGGTCACGATGATATCTTAATAGAATACCGGTATCTTAAGAACATCTCTACGGAAACGATATCTTCTCAAAACTCGAGAAAAAAAAACTTCGTTTGTTGTTATTTTACATTCGCATTTTTTTTATAATGTTTAGTCGGTTTCGAATTACGAAGAATAAATGTTGAATTTTAGAGGACTACTTTGTGGTACAAGGACAGTGCAGTTTTTTTTTCAATTTAGAACTGATTAGTTTACTAATTAACTCGTAGTTGTTTCTGTCGTCTTACCGGACTATGACATGAGCAACGTCTTACCGGACTATGACATGAGCAACGTCTTACCGGACTATGACATGAGCAACGTCTTACCGGACTATGACATGAGCAACGTCTTACCGGACTATGACATGAGCAACGTCTTACCGGACTATGACATGAGCAACGTCTTACCGGACTATGACACGAGCAACGTCTTACCGGACTATGACACGAGCAACGTGGTGGGTGTTTCATGAAAAGCAGCGAACACTTTCCCAACTGGTGCATCTGGTCTAAGCTCCACATATTTGGCGGATTCCAAGTTGCTGATTACTCTTTAGTTTCTGTTGTGTAAATTTCAAGTTATTGAGAGTTGAATTTCGTCTTTGTCATTGCTATCTTGACATTGTCCTTGTCTCTGGGCTTTGAGATTGATTATCGTTAGAATCGCGGTTTTTCATGACCTCTCTTGATTCGATATAATAGTAAATATATGTAACTACTTAAGTTTATCTAAGGACCGCAAAATGTCACTTTGACCTTGATATTTGACCATTGACATTGAAAATAAACATTCATACAATCTCAACGATTAATATTTACAAGTTTGATTGAAATCCATTGAAAAACACAAGCTTTTTTGTGTCAACAAGGCTGTAAAAGAAATTCAAAATATAACGGGGACCTTGGCATTTTGACCTATGACATTAAAAATACGATAAACTTCTTGCTCTCTAAATGGTTAATGTTCTAACCAAGTTTGATCGAAACCAATTAAAAAAGCTATGTTGTGTCCGCTAGGCTATATACATCTTCGCTAACCAAGGGTTACGATCCGCTCTACTCATCTTCACCCTTGGCATCGTTAGACGGATTTTCGAGGTCACACGGTGACAGTTTATATGTAATGCAGCTAGTGGTAGCAGCAACCAATCAGAACGAGCTTTACAACGTGCCAACAAAGACATCTTTTAATAGCCATTATAGATTTGCTCTGGTTGTCTGTCAATGAGTTTATATTACATTTTTCACAAATCTTCGCTTGAAAATCAGCCATATTATAATCTCGAGTCAATTTTCAGTGCATTCAAACGAAAGGAAATGAAAGCCTCGCGTCGATTGGCTGAAAATGATATCATCACAAGGGGCCTAACTGTCAAAATCCAGCAGGCGGGAATTACGAAAATCCGTCTAACGATGCCAAGGGTGAAGATGAGTAGAGCGGATCGTAACCCTTGGCTAGGGAAGATGGGCTATATATAAAAAGACAAAATGTCACCTGGGCGGTGTTTTTTTACTACTAGGAAGAGGATCGGAAGACCTTCCAGTCCGTTTTTTGCCAACGGAAGATCTTCGGAAGAGCTTCCGTCTCTTCCTTTCCACGAGGTACATTAGACGGAAGAGTCACGTGATTCAAAATGGAGACCGACGACCTTGTTCTGATGTCTGACAGATACAACACATTAAACAAAGTCTCCTGAAACAAATTGGATGACACATCATCATTCAAATTTTATTTGATAGGTACACATTAAAAATTTTAATTTGAAAATGATTAAAAGAGTGTTCTAAAATTCTGTTACCATCGATTCATACTGCAAACAGATCAGTTTTACATCTCAGC
>MJUT01063667.1:0-19723 GCA_002080005.1 Gigantidas platifrons
CTGTATTAATATCACATTGTTTCACAGAATGAACTTCGTGTAAACAGTAAGAAACTTTCACATACTCACATACTATAGCTAATGAGGAACTGGGCCCCTTATTTACATACCTTGGAGTAATTTTCAAAAAATAGAAAGTTATACATACATATATATATAAAACATTGACCACAATCCAAGCTGGAAAGAGAATCAAAGACAAAAAAGAGAGAGTTTCTGGATCCGCCAGTTACAAACATTACATCCGGCGGGCATAAACAACAAGGCTTAAATCTTTTGTTGTCATTTAAATTTTTACCAGTTATCTAGTTGGTAAATTTCATCATTGCATTCTCTCATTATTTTCATATTCTTTATAAATGAGTGTACATATATATATTTTAATAATACATACAATGTAGTTCAATATTATGATTTGTACGTCACGATAGCTAGTTGGTAAATTTTATCATTACATTTTCTCATTGTTTTCATATTCTTTATAAATTAGTGTACATATATACTTAAATAATATAAAGTATAAAGTTCAAGATTATGATTTTAAAGTCACGATAGCTGATGGTCACGTGACAATTTTTCAAATCAGGTTACAGACGCTGATGAAGCTTGTCGGTCAATCGAAATATCCGTTAATTTGATTATAATTATAGTCTTTTTGTAGACTTATAGTTATTTTTTGCTATATTTTAACTTCTGTTTTGATGTTGTTGTGCTACATTTTAGACGTTTTTCTATTTATCTTTGTTTGCACAGAATCGTTAACACTTCATTTTGGATTTTTCTCTGATTTAAAAAATTCATAGAAGGGATATCAACAGATTAAAAAACACACAGCCCCACCCCTTAAAAGGTAAATGACTGTTCATTAAGCAGTCTTCCAAAAAAAATTATATATATATATATACAGTTGTAGTTTTAAATTCTCTCATACATTTTATTCTAAAACAAATTTAAAACAAAACCTTACTTTTCGGTCAATAATATAAAAATTGTTTTTGTATTTATTCAAAATTACATAATATACATTGTATGTAAGAACATTTTCTTGAATCTTTTTCAAAATATTATTCATGTCCAAGTGTATTCTAAAATGAACGTCTGTGATATATAAATAGCCAAGATAGCTGGACATGCTAACACATTTTCTTAATTTGTGACAATAGGAATGCTGATAAGAAGTTGATGGATAATGAACCATAACAAATTTCAGAAATTTGATATCTCCTTAAAATTAGGATGAATTTTGGCGTTCGACCACATAGTACAACATGAGTGTGTTAATAAATCATTTGTCCGTTGTTGAACTTGTGATTAAGCTAATCACATAATTAGCGCTACCCTAAATACATTTTTGATTCCTAATCACATAATTAGCTAATGTAGTGATTAAATCTGATTAGTTAATACATTGATTAAAAACAGTTCAACAACATAATTTAATCATTGCATTAGCTAAGTATGTGATTAGGAATGAATCATGTAATCAGGGTTAATCATATGATTATAGCTTAATCACAAGTTCAACAACGGGCTGGTATGTGCAAAATATACTTACCTAGATTTGTAGCGTTTTATTTGAACAGGACATCAGTTTTCAAATCTCGTTTCAATCAATCCTCTATAACAGGAATGACGCATTGAAATCTAAAATCTCAACTGTACATATGTTTAGATATTGATTTGACATGCAATAGGGTTTGTAATTAGATAGACATCAAACATATCCAGGTAACACTGTGTCTGGTGACGTCATATGACGTAAAATGAAAGTAATACACCTATGAATGACTATACAAGCAACACATATTTGATAATTTGTTTTACCCTATAGTTATGATACTGGTAGAAAATCTATTAAACGAAAACTACAACCAGGATATGATTTGAATTCAATTTTTTGACATACCCATTCCAGTATTGAACAGTTGTATATCTTCTACTATGACGTCGAATGGAAATGGTGGGGGGGGAATATAACTGCACAAACCTGTATGCACTTCACGTGAATCGTCAAATTTCACAAATTCCACGTTATGTACTCAAATCACAGCACAACAGAGCATTGAAAATCGTGAGATATTTATTTTCCACAATCTACTTGACGGAATTCGATTAACTTAAATTTCTCAGTTACTTCTTGCAGACATCTATCAGCTTTAGAACTACTTGCAGAGGTTCATATTTAAATAATAAGAATGTAACTGTACACGCGCACCTGTAAATATTTTTTATTCCAAAGAAACTACATGTACTACATAAGAAATAATGTGTTTGGTAACAAGTGTGTTGTGTCCTCGGGCGTTTGTGGTATCACAATTCTGTCATATTTCCAATTTTATAATTTCTAAAGAACTAAACCATGCATATATATTTGTGTAGTCTTATATAATTCAATTTTGGTGGTACTAGCTGATAGCTTGAGCTTCTATTTAACATTGTAAACTAAAACTAAATCAGCCAATAAGAGTGTGTATTTTGAAGGGGAAAAAAAGCAGTACTTATTTTAAACAACGTTCTACTTTCATTTTGAATTTTAATGTGTCATTACTGAACGAATCTCATTGCAATTATTTTGATCCGATTCATAAATGCTGTCGCAAAAATAAGTAAATAAATAAACGAATCGAAATAAAATTATCAAGCGATAGAGATAAGTATCGTAAAGCCATGTACATTGTGTATATCATCTACAGTTTGACATATCATTGGGAGGAGATGTAAACAACGGCGATAAAATGTTATCAAAATGGCCGTAGTAATAATTTGCATGCACCAACTCTTCGCTATGCACTAATGTACAACAAATATATCAACATGACCACCATTAGGCCATTTTGACTTTTTCAGTTACATGTATCACATGGATCAGTCTCTCATCAAGCACAACTTGACTACAAAAAGCCACCTACAAGTTACAGGTGGATACATGCAAAAACGATGATGAAGTGTGACCAACATTTGGTTATCTTTACTTGTTAAGTGAAATGTACCGCGTGTATCAGCCTTTCATTCATTCTGTATCCCGAGTTGTCGTTCCTACTACGCTACACAACATCTCTGTCAACGCCCATTTTACAAGACTTTTGTAAAATTTAGAAACAGTAAAAAAAAATGCACTTAAAATTCTTTAAATTATTGTAAATATCAATAAAGACAAAAATAAATCACTCATTTCAAATCAATTCTCTCTTGAAAATGATTTGTGATCGTTTTTATTTTCTTTATTTTTACATCTGCAAAATAGTTCTCCAAGAAGTGTGGGGGGGGGGGTCATTTTAAGAAGAGAATTGATTTGAAATCAGTGATTCATTTTCATCTTTAAAGATATTTACAATAATTAAAACAATTTTAAGTAGATTTTTTTTACTGTTTCTAAATTTTACAAAAATCTTGTAACGTTGACAGAGATGTTGTGTAGCGTAGCAGGAACGACAACTCGGGATAGAGAATGCTTTTCATTAAGCACAACTTGACTACAAAATGTAAGTTGATGATCTGAAATCATCTACAAGTTACAGGTGGATACATACAAAACTCTTGATAAAGTGTCATTAAAATGGCCACAATCGGCCAACTTACCTTTTAAAAAATATGCAACGCTCATGTTATAGCAACAAAATACTTTCCATTGCTTCCCGTGATTCATGTTTGGTTCTTCTGGGTCAAATAGTTGCTAATATGAAATAAAACTGCATCAAATCATCCCAAAAAAGGTAACATATGGTCTATAAAAACTGCCTATAATGTCATGTATATGATTTGTCTTCTGAGTTGAATCGAATCTGATCGATTTTTCTTTATTGTTTGTGGGATTTTTTTTATTTGGTAGAAGGGATCTAGATATTAAGACAGTTCGTTCATGATCCCATTAATCGATTTAACCCTGCCACGTGATTGTGCTTGTTCCAAGTCATGATCTACCAGTATATTTCATTTGGCTTCTGTTGTAATCGATGTATCCGAAGAAAGCACCTTTCGTACGTCAAAACTTAAGCACACAAGTTGTATCGAGTACACTTCGTAACGAACAGAAGTCGAACTCAACATTAGTGGTGATGGAAATTAACTGCGTAGTTAGATGCAGATTCTACTACCAATGATCGTACGGATGCCTCTTAAACCACTTGAATATATAAATATGACCACACGGATGCACCATAAACCTATCCCCAACTGAATGAATTGATAGTTATGAAGAAAAGTTTGAAGATACCAAAGGGGTAGTCAGAAGTAATACATCTACGGACAGACCATGCAACGGCCAAAAGAAAAAGGACAAATAACTATCTACAAAAAAAACCCAGAAAACTAAAGATCGAGCAACACGACTCCACTGAAAACTGTGGTGCTTCGTAAGGGCTAGCAGTTCCTCCTCCACTAGTGGCACCCGTCATGTTACAACCCCGGTAATAAGTCACGAACGAGGAAAGGACGGATTGTGATTACGACAAACAGAATATATCCGTGTTCATTAGTGACACAGTGTGCGACTTTCGGGTGCTATCGCCTCAAGTTTGTTTTTGATGAAACCAAATATGTGAGAAACATAATTCCCACCATTGTATTGGGCATGTCGTTTGACTTCATCATGAGCAGACTTCTTTCTTTACTACCATTTATAGATGCATAACAAATCTGATAGAGCGTAAGAGAGTCATGTATTAGTCTTTTGATTCCCATCTCCCTCTTAGAAGCAATAGGTCTGAAATCCCGCTAATGATTGATGTCAAACGACACGCGCAACACGATTACCAGACTGCCCAAAGTTGATGGCATAATAATTATGAAATTTAAATTTCTTCAGTGGATAAAACAATGGCTGGGGATATGGATGATAAGCAGGTGGGAAATGTTCTAAATGCTGGTCATATCCGCATCATGATCTATATTGGCACGTCTGAATATGTGCACTAAATTCAATATCTACGTTTTTATTACTATAACTGGATCGTTACCTCTGCTGGTTTACGATTAGTCCCCAAGGGTATCATCTAGTCAGTAGTTGGAGTTTAGATATATTTATAATTGAATTTATATTTCCCAAATAATGTGATTTATTAAAACTAAGCTCAATCTCTCTGGTAACATAGGTAACATTAGCTGATTTTGGCTGTCATGTTTGGGCTCTTAAGTTTAGTTGCTCCTAATGACTATTAAATTACATAAAAATGCATTAGGCTTCTTTATCTTTTGACTTTGAGTGTCACCTGATGAAGGTTATTCCAGTAACGTACCTGATGAAGGTTATTCCAGAAACGTGTAGTGCACACTAAATTAGATATCTATGTTTTTATTAGATGTCTACGTTTTTATTAGATATCTACATTTTTATTAGATGTCTACGTTTTTATTAGATATCTACGTTTTTATTAGATGTCTACGTTTTTATTAGATGTCTACGTTTTTATTAGATGTCTACGTGGTTCAACCACATGAATTTACAATTTACTATCATTTTGTTAATTGAACACATTAAGTTTGTCATGTATTTTAATTTCACAACCTAAGAATACTTTATATTTCGTTTTTCCTTAACATTTCTGTGGTTTCTTCGTCATTATGCACTACGTCTTCCGGTATGTCTGTGTTGTCCGCATTTACTTCCATAATAATATTGTCTTTTGATTTACACCATGTTCTTTCAATGAACACACAAATTGATGACATAATGAACAATCCACCCATAGTGTAGAATGAGGCGATCCAGTTACCCGTCCAATCTTCTAGCCATCCTTAAGGATTAAATGAATAAAACAAAACATTAGAAAAGTCAAAGTTCATGTCAGTAATATTTTTTTATTATACATTACAGTGGAAATATAAGTTATGTGTATTATGTCTGTTTCTTAAAAGGATATAGAAATCAGCATGTGGGATAAAAAAAAAGTATGCCTTCAACTTATTTCATAATATCAATTGGAAAATATCTTGGGGAGGTGTACTCAATACCACTTTATGTGTTAAAGGTTGTCGGGTTTTTTTTCTGGTTCTTTCACCAATAAACCTGACCGCCATGATATAACTAATATTTGGAAGTGGCTTAATAACTAATCTTTAAGATTTTAACAGTTGTGTTTATTCTTGCATATAGTTTATCAAGATTGCACATACTGTTTTTGTTGTTGTTTGTTTTGGCAATATTCCTTGAAGACTAATGATTTGTATTTTGTTATACTCCATTTTGTTTTGTTGTAGGTGTGTTATCCCCAATCCGGTCTTATGAAATCGTTTGTTTCCCTTTCAGTTGATAGATTGGATGCTGCTTAATGTTAATTGAGCATTATATCAGCTATATTCATGATGAGAAAAAGTCTACAAACAACATTTCCTGTGTACTAGGTGAAATGTTGCATTGAGATAAGTCAATATGTGGAATTATTCAAATGTAAGATTTTAAATATTTGTAAAAAAAAACAAAAACATACCTAAAAATGGATGTCCGATCAAACATGCTGTATTCGTAAAAATACTAGATAAAGGCAGCGCTGATGGTAGACTCTTTAATCCAAGTATTGACACCATTAGCAGGGGATTTAATGAATGTAAAACGCCTGGAAATATTCCTACAGTAACTGCATAGATAATATTCACAACCATACTTCTAAAAAATGTGAATACAATAGAAAATAGTCCACCACAAAACATGGTCACTATAAACATAGTTTGTACCGTGAATAAATTAAGGTCCAATAAATATCCTGAGAAAAATCTTGCAACAAATTCTGTAGCTCCAATCGTTGTAATAGCAATCACAGCATCGCTCTTTTCAAAGTGTTGACTTTCAATATGTGCTGGCAAAATGTTGAAATTTGAAGAATATCCAACTAATGCGAATGATATTGCTATGCAATATAATATAAATGAGGGATTTTTCAAAGCCATCGAATATGTTCGAAACATTTCAATAAGTTGTTTCCTTAAATTAAAACAAATAGAAATTTGACGGTGTGTATGTGGTACATCAGCCTCATTGGCTGTTAAACTAGAGCCTACAAAACATTTTGGCTGTCTAAAAAGACTCCCACCAACACAAATATTCAATAATATACCACCAAGTATTAACATAGTTCCATGTATTCCGTATTTATCTATCAAAGTCCGGTATAACACTGGATAAACAAGACTAGCTAATCCCATGGAGGCCATAAGAAACCCGTTAGCAAACGCTCGTCTTTTCTCAAAATAAAAATTTATAATAGTAACAGTAGGAGTAAAAGATAATCCTAGTCCAATACCTGTAAAATAAAAGATACAAATAAAACAAACAAAGAATAAAGGATAATACTAGTCCAATACCTGTAAAATAAAAGATACAAGTAAAACAAACAAAAGAATAAAGGATAATCCTAGTCCAATACCTGTAAAATAAAAGATGCAAATAAAACAAACAAAGAATAAAGGATATTATTCTATAATAGTAAATTCTTTAGTATAGATTTCAACCAAAATTATTCTTAAAATAAAAGATGTATTCACCGCCTCAGATTTAATATTCACCGTGGTAAATGTCACGTGTTACTATTTTTGGAACATGGATTTTTTCATTGATGTAAACAATAATGTAGCACTACATCAGGACAGTGGACATGCAACTTTTTTTCAGAATACCACTATTTCCTCAAAATATAGAATAAAACAATTACTGTCTTTTGATTCTGTAAATGTGTGGATTAATTGACTTTTGAAAAAAAAAAATGATATTCACTTCGCCCTTTCGGGCTCAGTGAATATCAATTTTTTTCAAAAGTCAATAAATCAACACATTTACCTCATCAAAAGACAGTAATTGTATAATACTAGTCCAATACATGTAAAATAAAAGATACAAATAAAACAAACAAAGAATAAAGGATAATACTAGTCCAATACCTGTACAATAAAAGATACAAATAAAACAAACAAAGAATAAAGGATAATCCTAGTCCAATATCTGTAAAATAAAAGATACAAGTAAAACAAACAAAGAATAAAGGATACTCCTGGTCCAAAATATGTAAAATAAAAGATACGAATAAAACAAACAAAGAATAATCCTAGTCCAATACCTGTAAAATAAAAGATACAAATAAAACAAACAAAAGAATAAAGGATAATCCTAGTCCAATACCTGTAAAATAAAAGATACAAATAAAACAAACAAAAGAATAAAGGATAATCCTAGTCCAATACCTGTAACATAAAAGATACAAATAAAACAAACAAAGAATAAAGGATAATCCTAGTCCAATACCTGTAAAATAAAAGATACAAATAAAACAAACAAAGAATAAAGGATAATCCTAGTCCAATACCTGTCAAATAAAAGATACAAATAAAACAAACAAAGAGTAAAGGATAATCCTAGTCCAATACCTGTAACATAAAAGATACAAATAAAACAGATAATCCTAGTCCAATACCTGTAAAATAAAAGATACATGTACAAATAAAACAAACAAAGAATAAAAGATAATCCTAGTCTAATACCTGTAAAATAAAAGATACAAATAAAACGGATAATCCTAGTCCAATACCTGTATAATAAAAGATACAAATAAAACAAACAAAGAATAAAGGATAATCCTAGTCCAATACCTGTAAAATAAAAGATACAAATAAAACAAACAAAGAATAAAGGATAATACTAGTCCAATACATGTAAAATAAAAGATACAAGTAAAACAAACAAAGAATAAAGGATAATACTAGTCCAATATCTGTAAAATAAAAGATACAAGTAAAACAAACAAAGAATAAAGGATAATCCTAGTCCAATACCTGTAAAATAAAAGATACAAATAAAACAAACAAAGAATAAAAGATAATACTAGTCCAATATCTGTAAAATAAAAGATACAAATAAAACAAACAAAGAATAATCCTAGTCCAATACCTGTAAAATAAAAGATACAAATAAAACAAACAAAGAATAATCATAGTCCAATACCTGTAAAATAAAAGATACAAATAAAACAAACAGAGAATAAAAGAGAATCCTAGTCCAATATATACCTGTAAAATAAAAGATATAAATAAAACGGATAATCCTAGTCCAATACCTGTCAAATAAAAGATACAAATAAAACAAGCAAAGAGTAAAAGATAATCCTAGTCCAATACCTGCAAAATAAAAAATACAAATAAAACGGATAATCATAGTCCAATACCTGTAAAATAAAAGATACAAATAAAACAAACAAAGAATAAAGAATAATCCTAGTCCAATACCTGTAAAATAAAAGATACAAATAAAACAAACATTGTGTTGTCTGTTCTTCTTCGATTTACGGATTCTGATTACCCCTTTGGTATCGTCAAACTCGTATTCTATTCTTTTCTTTTTCGCCTTAAAATCCTGATAAATCGACAATCGAGAATGTAAATAGTATTGTCCAATTGAACAACAGACGATCGCGATAAGCAGCGGCGATCCCATGCCGTTTTAAGGGGATGGACGCCGAGTGAGCCCCTGTCTGAATATATAGCCGATTGTTCTTTGGATAGAATAATAATAGCATCAACAATCTCAAGAATGCCATTTGAATCCTTGCTTGTCCTTTTGACCATTGTATTGTCTGTCCTTCGATTAACGGTTCCTAGTTACTCCATTGGGATATTCAAACTTTGCTTCCAAATATTAGTTCTAGAATACATTAATATACAAATTAACAAACATTACCCCGGCACACGTTCCTGTCCTGGGATGTTCTGCTACTTTGTTCTGAGTTTGTAATTTATCGAACTTTTGATATGCACTTTTAAATGAATAAAACGTACCCATGACAACACTGTATGTCAGCAACATCATCTCAACCTCTGTTATTGTCCAACTTATCGCCATACCAAACCCAGCAAATAACCCACCAATCACAGTACACCATTTAAATGAGTAATGAACACTAACAAACCCAGATACTGGACCTGAAATAGAAAATCAATTTTTTATATAATTTTAATTTGAAAAAATGATCAACAATTTCAGGTATATTGCTACAGTTCCGTGATTAATTCAGAGTATAGTCGATCTCGTTATCTCGAACTATAGAACAGTCAATCTCGTTAACTCGAATTAGAGTAGAGTTTATCTGGTTATATCGAATCAGAGTACAGTCGATCTTGTAATCTTAAAGAGTACTGTATAATTGTATGACTTCTATAAATTCTCAGAAAAAAATCGATCAGTCGAATTCGATCTGGTCATTTCGAGCTAGAGTACATCCGATCTTGTTATCTCGGAATAACGTACAGTCGATATTGTTATCTCGAACTAGAGTATAGACGATGTAGTTATTTCAAACTATATTACATTCGATCTTTATTTCAACCCATTTATTATGACAAAAAAATAACCCAATTGCAGAATAAAATACCATATCATATCAGCCATTTCATATACCCGTATACAATCAAATTATTCATATTTTGACTATACTTACCAGCAACAGCCATAACGAACAAAAGTAAACTGCCCATGAACGCTGTGTTACCAGCTCCATTGTCATACACGTCGAGAAGTTCTGCATAAAGTATTCCAAATGTCCGTATCGTTCCAGACACCAGTGTTACATTTAGAAATGAAGCTGAAATACAATAATAAAATAGAACGCCAAGCGAGTAATTTCCCTTCTATATTATGACGAGGACAAGACAAGTTTGAAGATACCAAATGGGTAATCAGAACCGGTATATCGAAGATGAACAGTCAACACAATTGCCAAAAGAAAAAGGACAAACAACGATCTACAAAACATACACATGAAACAAAAGATCGAGTAACAACACGAGAACCCCACTGATAACTGGGGGTGAACTCAGGTGCTCCGGAAGGGTAAGCAGTTCCTGCTCCATTAGTGGCACCCGTCGTGTTAATCTAGCTACAAACCCGATGATAAGTCGTGAATGAGGAAAAAGACCGAGGAGTGTTTACGACAAGTAGAATATATCCATGGTTAGTTGTGACACATATATTCCAAAACGGTCAACCATGTCATGGTGGCGACCATAAAACGTTCTAAGTGATGACTTCAACTTAACCAAGAGGAACCCTTGGTTCAGTAGCTTCCTTGTTAGCAGCAATCCTTTATCAAGGAAATCCCGATAGGAACCACAAGCTCTGTAATATCGTAGCAACTTAGAGATATATACTCCATATGCAGGTGTTGCTGGAATGTTCCTACATATAAATGGAAATTTCACAATAGGAAAATTGAAATAATCTCTTTTGTCGTATTGTGTAAAGTTTCGTTCTTAACCGACCTCGCTGTCAATTTCGAGGTGTAGGTCAAGGTATGAAGCAGACCACAAGTTATTTTTTTAGATGATCATTAGGCCTGCTTCGTACTATACCAATCAAATTGAGATGATTAACTGAAACAATATTCCACCTATATATTGACACATTAACTTGTCTCCGAGCCAATCAGTTATTGCTCGAACTCTTTAATACTGAGTGCTTAGTGGGGAAGCAGCAAATGTCAATTTTATAGTCAATTGATATCAAACCCACGATATTGTACATCTTGTCTGTTCTTTATCGATATACCGATTCTGATTACCCCTTTGATGTCTTCAAACTCTTCTTAGGAGATCATGCTAACAATTAGTTTAAACATATTTTATTTGCCAAATATAACAGGACGGGTGCCACTAGTGAGGCAGGAACTGCTTACCCTTCCAAAGGACCCGAGTCCAACCCGGTTTTTAGTGGGGTTTGTGTTACTTGATCTTTAAGTTTTATATTATGCTTTGTAGATCGTTGTTTGACCTTTCGTCCTTTTTCATTTGGCCATTCGATTTACGGATTCTGATTACCCCTTTGGTATCTTCAAACTCTTCTTGAACAAAATGGATTAGTTAATCTACCCTATGAAGTATTCTCCATAGAAAGTATTGAATATAATAATCTAGATAGGCACATATAATATAGATATTATATATATCAATAATTACGAATCTAAATTAACAGAAAATACTTGGTCTGTATCTAATTTACGTAAGACATGTAAATGCTTCGATACACTATTCTAAATATGATTAAAATGAGTGCCCATTTAGCGTCATCACTTAAATGTGACACCCAAATGTTTATGAGTAGAACGAATTGTAACATTTTCTCCATTAAAAGAGAAATCAAGATCACTTTAACATTAAAATTAGAATAAAAACATGATTTCTGTTTTTCTTTGTTAAAAGACAGTAACCACTTTTTCGACCAAATGTCAATTTCTCATAAATCTTGGTCAATTACAGTTTATAGCTGCAATGCATTCCGATTTAAATAATTAAAGGAGGCAAAAAAGTCTACTCAGTGATATGATTGTTAGCAACATCATTTATGCATAATATAAATAAAAGAGGCACAATGCCAGAACCTTGGAGCACACCGGCTGATACTTCACAAAATACTGAAGATTTGAGGACTATTTGCCTGTGTCCATGTAAATAATTACTAAATGAGATTAACATATTTCCGGTTATTCCATAAGTTGGTATTTTATGCAGAAGACCTCTATGCCAAACCTTATCAAATCCCTTTGAAAAATCACAAAAAAACAAAACAATTTGCTTCCTTCTTCTCCAAGGAATAAATATTATATTTCCAGTAATTTTTGTACTGTAGAATGTTTTGGAAGGAAACCTGATTGGTATTCGTGTATGAGTTTGTTTTTATTAGAGATGATTGTAGAAAGGTTTGTATACAACCCCTTCTATTTCCCCCACACAGCTAATAAGTGATATAGGTCTATAATTAGACGGTATGGACGAGTCCCCTATTTTAAAAACAGCAAAACAGCTATAGCATTAGATAATTTCCCATCTGTAGGATATATAACATTGCCACAAGGACTTGTTCAATATGATGTTACGGGAATGTCATTTATACTGTTAACTACAATATCATTTGTAGTATCTGCTTATATTAATTCAGATTTGTTTCAATAAACATTTATCAATATGTGTAATAAGGTTTGTCATATGGTCGCAGAAAATGCGCTAACGGTTAATTGTTCTGTCATTTTCAAACATAAGCACGAATGTAGCGGTCAGTTTGTGGGTTTTTTTTCACTTACGATAAAAGTTATGAGAAACATTTCTCTCCCGTTCAAGATTTGACAGTTACGAGAGCTCTGAGGGTAGCAATACATGTCAATTTATAACACGGTTATCGTAAGTATTTTTATGAAACTCTTCATGATCTTATATTTACACTTCCGATAATTATTTATCATACGAATTTTTGTGAAAAGGGCTGAAGAAGTCACTGTCCGTCTATTCGGGTCGATAAGTTCAACAAAGAAGAAAGGTTTGACCTCTAGCAACTCTTTCAGCTATATACGTGATGTGAACAAATCTACCAACAATCAACTATGGAGGTAAAAAGCAGGCCTGGGTGGGCCCATTTTCTGATTGCCACGAGAAAAGGGGAAAGGGGGGGGGAGAGATAATAAATAGGGTCGGACCATTTTGTCTAGCCAAAATACCATGCACCTATCACAAAAATTGCTCATTATTTCGCCATAGACTAGGTACTCATTTGTGTCCCTCGTCCTAAGGGCGAGTTGTGCATTGAATGTGATTCATCACGCAAAGCTAGTCCAAGATTCAAACCCCTTTCGGATGGGTTGTACCCGGGTACTATTAATTACGGCAGGGCGGTGGTTTTCACCGGGTACTCCGATTTTCTCCACCAATAAAACTGACCTCCACGATATAACTGAAATATTGTTGAAAATGGCATTAAATACCTTAACCCGAACATTCTCTCTTTTTTTTAAATTAAGTTTTAATTATCATTTTCTCTATACCTTGTCAAATAATGATGGTTTATTGAGAATAAAAGATATATATATATTAAAATACAGTGGGGTCCGTTGTTGAACTTGTGATTAATTTAATCACATGATTAGCACAAATTGCATTATTAATTCCTAATAATTAGCTAATGCAATGATTAAATATGATTAGTTAATACATTGATTAAAAACAATTCAGCAACATAATTTAATCATTGCATTAGTTAAGTATGTGGTTAGGAATTAAAAATGTAATTAGGGCTAATCATATGATTGGTTTAATCACAAGTTCAGCAACGGACCCCAGTGGGGTTTTGTATGCATTATCAATTATTGTCCCAAGCTTATATCGTTTATACCCTTTATCATATATTTAGTGGTAAATACAGTAGTTTTGAATATTTGATAAAGTGCCAGATGCCTACCCTTTATCATACCCATACCCTTTATCGTACCCCTATACCCTGTATACTCTCCTGTTTAAATATATACACTCCGACAAAAGTTAAGCACCACCCTATATTTTTATCGATATATTTTTTTACATCAACACTGTTAAAACAATAAAATAAATATCACCATTTTTCTTACACTTCTTAAAAGACTACACCAAGGACTCTAAAATTACCAATCTACGAAGTATTTATCATCCTGAAAGACGTGACTATGACATGGCAAAAACGGGGTTCAAAACAGGCGCTGGAAAAACGTAAAACCAGTTTGTCTTTGATGGAAGTTTTTAACATTGCATTAAAATGCAGAGTCTTCAGATTTTAAGAACTTTTAAATGTATCTATTGTGCTATGTATAAGGCATAAAAATCAATAACGAGTACATCCACTGCGTTTATTGTGAAGTTCTGTAACACGCCTCATCATGCTTCGCACAAGACGCCTAAGCCGTTCTTGGAGGAACTTTTGCCACTCCTGTAAGATAGCAGTTCTTAATTCGTCAATATTTTGACATTTTGGATTGCGTTGGTTATTTTTTCGGCCAATAAAGTCCCATACATGCTCTATAGGGTTCATGTCTGGCGACATCGCAGGCCATGGAATTGTCTGAACAGCCTCTTGCTGTAAAAATGTTGTACAATTCGGGCTCTATGTGGCCTAGCGTTGTCGTCCATGAACATTGGCCTGTCAGCCAACGCATGATTGTCAAAATGGGGGACTACGCGTGGAGCGAGCACATTGTCACGGTATTTTTGGCCTGTCAGATTACCATCAAGAACGTACAAGTCCAACTTACAGTCAAAGGAAAAACAACCCCACCCCCAAAAGCAGTTGTGCCCAAAATGTGGTTGTCCTGAAATGAAGTGTTTCGTTGGCACCAAACCCTTGCACGACCGTCGGTAGGGCGTAACAAAAACGACTTTCATCAGGCCAGTGGACCCGTCTCCATGTGCGAATAGTCCACCCCAAATGATCATGTGACCAGTCAAATCGAGCATGACAATGACGTAATGTCAACTGTGGACATTTTATGGGTCGTCGCGCTCGCATTCCCTGATGGTGGAGACGTCTGATTACAGCGCGTGTGCTAATATGGCCTTCAAACGCTAAATTACCACGAAGTGCACCAGCTGTACTGAACGGCCGTTGCCGCGTCCGTCTGGATATGTTTTGCGAGGTCTACCTGCACGTGGACGGTCAGTAACATTCCCCGTTTGACGAAAACGCTGCATCAGTCGTACAATGATGGAATGGTTAACCCTAAAGTGGTCTGCTACCCTTCTATGGCTAAAACCACCGTTATGCATGCCAACAGCTTGCCACCTTTCTGGTATGGTTAATTTTCGCCGCACCATACCAAACCAATAGAAAATGAAACTTAAAGCTCTACACAAAAAAAATCAGCTTTCGTTCGCAAACACAAATGTTGAAAAGTACACGTGGCACTTTACACACCCTGTCATATACACATAAATAAAAATCGATCAATAACCTATTTCACAGGTAAGTAAGTATGTGTGTACAGGTAACGAAAACAGCAAACCGATTTGAAATAAGTTCATTATTAGAAACGATATTATTGAAACAAGTCAGGTGGTGCTTAACTTTAGTCGGACTGTATTTGATAAAGTGTATAAAACATGGCAAAATCAGTATCACCCTCGACCAATATCATCCCTCGGGCCTAAAGGCCCTCTGGATGATATTGGTATCTCGGGATGATACGGCATATGATACGGATTTTGCCATGTATTATTCTCTATATATCGCATACCCTATATCGTATACCCAAAAAAAATCTAAATTTCATAAAATTTCAAATTCTCAAAAAAATTCAAAAATTTTCATAAAATACATGTATTATCAAAGGCATGGTTGAAATTTATGATATAATGAACATTACATGTCAAAATCTGTATTACATGTATCAACCCTCGATCTATATCACTCCTCGGGTCGGTGGCCCTTGGGGTGATATAGGGTTCTCGGGTTGATACGTCATGTGATACAGATTTTGACATGTAATATTCAGTATTTATTAATTAACTTTGATTTATTAGCCTTTATATGATCAAATCTGTCAATACAATATAAAAACTTTCATTGGGTCAATACGACAAAAACCAGTCCAATACGAATATGTTCCGTATTGGCCCGATTCCAGTCAGTCCAATAACAGCTAGATCGAAATCCGCTTGACGTTTCGACCCATGCAAGGAAAAGTCCAGAGAGATATTGGACTGGTTAATTAATAAAGGTATCATTACGTGATGTTTTTCATATTGGCCTAGTTATAGGTCCTCGGTTTGCTGTATTGGCGTTCGGTTGTGCCTCAGGCCAATACAGCGGGCCTCGGACCTATAACTAGGCCAATATGAAAAACATCACGTAATAATACTATAATATCGTTATCATATATTATACATATTGTGCCTTTGTCATTTATTGTAAATACAATTGTAAGTACGTATAAAATATAGTTTTGTATTGTATTCATGTTCGATATAAATCTTGTACTTTGCTCATCAATCATTTGCCATTTGTTTTCATTATCAATGTTAAGTTTAAATGTATATTTATCTATTTATATGGCGTTCTCAAATATAAGATGTCTTCAAATACAAATGTATATTTAAAAACACATCTTCAGGCCTCACCTGAAAGGTTAAAAATGAGGACACGTCTCATGATAATTACTTTACTTTGATTTAATTAATAATCAATAATTAAAGCTAAACTCACCACAAAGAATTACCCAGGCAAATCCTCTGTCGGTGAATGTTTCAGAAACAGACATTCTATTCATTCAACATATTATTAGAAATATTTATATCACATCAAAATGAGCTTCCGGTTGTTTTACAAAACATTAATCAAGAAGTGTGTGCTGACAGCCATGTAGTAGTACATATCACACATCGATATTTATTTGTTGTAAATATATTTAAAATATCAATAGTTCACAATATTAAAATTGATTTTATGACATGTCAAGTGTATGTGTGTGTGAAATAAATGTAATAATGTGTTAACAGATCTATAAATATTTATCTCAATGTCAAATACACTATTTTGGAGGGGGGTTCCCCCGAGCCAGAATATTTTTTTCACAAAATACAAAATAAGATTTTTTACGGTCTGTGAAGTTGATTTTTTAATTTGTTTTCTTGTTGACAACTGAAAGGTTAGTTTACATTTGTATTTATTTTTTGTATTACTCGATCAATTTATTGAGGTAGATATTGCATTGCCTATGATTAATGAAAAAGAGTGAATGATTATTGTTTAGAGCTATATCATGGCGAGGACAAATTTGAATCGACGAGATGATGTCCAGTTAATACGTTTAGTTGGATTCTTATTGTGCCAGCTCATAAGACGGCGGGTAGAGATGTCGTTCCACTCGTTATCCAGATTTCGACACCCAGCCAGTCTGTGCTGTCACCCTCTAATGCTGTGCTTAGCGGAGAAACAGGAAATTAAAATATAGTCTTTGATTTGACCGAACTGGGGCTCGAACTCACTGACAACCACACCCAGAGTGAGAACATTGACAAATACACTACCAATACGATCTACCATGAAAGGATAATTTAAATAGTGATCTAGCCAACAATTCCATGAACATCAATAAAAAGTATTCCTACAATAATTGAATGCTAAATTCACCACAACATATACAGATACAAATCAAAGTCTCGGCCTGAGCCAGGAACAACAAAGTGGTGGGCTAAAACCAGTTGATCGGATCCCAACTCCCTCTCTTGATAACTGAATCCCCAACTGCAACAGAGATAAACAAGCAATAACAAGCCATACACTCAAATAATACCATGCCCGGAAAAATGAATGACAACATAAACATTGATGGTACGGCAAGAGAATGTTCTTAGTTGACTGACAACTAGCTAAGAATGTAGAATCGATTGGTTAAAGACCATTATTCGTAGGACAAAAATCATTAGGAGATACAAAAATAAGTAGATAATCAATTTGTTGAAATTAAAATATTAAAAATATGGAATGAAAAATAAATGTACCGATTTATGTGCTAATTGGAATTCTTGTTCTACCGTCAAATTATATTTTTAGCAGAGAAAACCTGCATGGTACGTAACAGGATTCCTCCTAGAGAAAACCTGCATGGTACGTAATATGATTCCTCTTAGAGAAAACCTGCATGGTACGTAATAGGATTCCTCCTAGAGAAAACCTGCATGGTATACGTAATAGGATTCCTCCTAGAGAAAACCTGCATGGTACGTAATAGGATTCCCCCTAGAGAAAACCTGCATGGTATACGTAATAGGGTTCCTGCTAGAGAAAACCTGCATGGTATACGTAATAGGATTCCTCCTAGAGAAAACCTGCATGGTACGTAATAGGGTTCCTCCTAGACAAGACCTGCATGGTATACGTAATAGGATTCCTCCTAGAGAAAACCTGCATGGTATACGTAATAGGATTCCTCCTAGAGAAAACCTGCATGGTACGTAATAGGATTCCTCCTAGTGAAAACCTGCATGGTACGTAATAGGGTTCCTCCTAGAAAAGAACTGCATGGTATACGTAATAGGATTCCTCCTAGAGAAAACCTGCATGAAATACGTAATAGGATTCCTCTTAGAGAAAACCTGCATGGTACGTAATATGATTCCTCCTAGAGAAAACCTGCATGAAATACGTAATAGGATTCCTCCTAGAGAAAACCTCCATGGTATACGTAATAGGATTCCTTCTAGAGAAAACCTGTATGGTACGTAATAGGATTCCTCCTAGAGAAAACCTGCATGAAATACGTAATAGGGTTCCTCCTAGAGAAGACCTGCATGGTATACGTAATAGGGTTCCTCCTAGAGAAAACCTGCATGAAATACGTAATAGGGTTCCTCCTAGAGAAGACCTGCATGGTATACGTAATAGGGTTCCTCCTAGAGAAAACCTGCATGGTATACGTAATAGGATTCCTCCTAGAGAAAACCTAGATGGTACGTAATAAGATTCCTTCTAGAGAAAACCTGCATGGTACTTAATAGGATTCCTCTTAGAGAAAACATGCATGGTACGTAATAGGATTCCTCCTAGAGAAAACCTGCATGGTATACGTAATAGGGTTCCTGCTAGAGAAAACCTGCATGGTATACGTAATAGGATTCCTCCTAGAGAAAACCTGCATGGTATACGTAATAGGATTCCTCTTAGAGAAAACCAGAATGGTACGTAATAGGATTTCCTCTTAGAGAAAACCTGCATGGTACGTAATAGGATTCCCTCTTAGAGAAAACCTGCATGGTACGTAATAGGATTCCGTCTTAGAGAAAACCTGCATGGTATGTAATAGGATTCCCTCTTAGAGAAAACCTGTATGGCACGTAATAGGATTCCCTCTTAGAGACAACCTGCATGATACGTAATAGGATTCCCTCTTAGAGAAAACCTGCATGGTACGTAATAGGATTCCCTCTTAGAGAAAACCTGCATGGTACGTAATAGGATTCC
>MJUT01063667.1:32701-62712 GCA_002080005.1 Gigantidas platifrons
AAACAGGACGAGAGGACAAACAATGCAATGACCAAACGAAACAGGACGAAAGGACAAACAATGCAATGGCCAAACGAAAAAGGACGAGAGGACAAACAATGCAATGGCCAAACGAAAAAGGACGAGAGGACAAACAATGCAATGGCCAAACGAAAAAATACGAAAGGACAAACAATGCAATGGCCAAATGAAATAGGATGAAAGGACAAACAATGCAATGACCAAACGAAACAGGACGAAAGGACAAAGAATGCAATGGTCAAACGAAAAAGGACGAGAGGACAAACAACGCAATGGCCAAACGAAAAAGGACGAGCGGACAAACAATGCAATTGCCAAACGAAACAGGACGAGAGGACAAAGAATGCTATGGCCAAACGAAAAAGGACGAAAGGACAACCAATGCAATGGCCAAACTAAAAAGGACTAAAGGACAAACAATACAATGGCCAAACGAAAACGGACGAGAGTACAAACAATACAATGGCCAAACGAAATAGGACGAGCGGGCAAACAATGCAATGGCCAAACGAAAAAAGACGAAAGGACAAACAATGCAATGGCCAAACGAAAAAGGACGAAAGGACAAACAATGCAATGGCTAAAAGAAAAAGGACGAGAGGACAAATATTGCAATGACCAAACGAAAAAGGACGAAAGGACAAACAATGCAATGACCAAACGAAAAAGGACGAAAGGACAAACAATGCAATGGCCAAACGAGAAAAGACGAGAGGACAAACAATGAGCTACAAAACACTACACTGAAAACTAAACATTGAGTAACACGAAACCCTTTAAAAACCACAGGCATTTGCATGACCGATGGACCTTAATTTCCCCGTGTTTGCCATGGGGGTACGTATTTTCAGGGCTAGTAACGATGTAGGACCTCTATTTATTTGTGGGTCCTGGGTCCACATGAATACTAGAAAAATACACAAGGTAAGAAACAAAATCACTGAAAATGGCGGCGTACTGCTAAATTTCTTATTATTGTCGATTTCCCTGATTTCTGAAAAATAAACGGATGGAATGCACTAACCTTGTGGACCCCCATCAGCTGTTGTGCCACTGGTTTACTCTCATATTCGTACTAATTTGCATATATACCCCCGACTATCTGTTTCCAAGACAGATTGTCAACGAACACGGAGGTCGACCACTTATTTTCTATTACGCGGCACTCGATTGGTCAAGGCAAATTTCCGGAAAAAAATTGACCAATCGCGTGCCGCGTAACAGAAAATAAGTCAACCTCCGCGTTTGTGGACAATTTTGTTTCTTACCTTGTGTATTTTTCTAGTGTTCGTGTGGACCCAGGACCCACAATTAAATAGAGGCCCTACATCGTTACTAGTCATGAAAATACGTACCCCCGTGGCAAACACGGCGAAATTAAGATCCATCGGTCAAATGCCTGTGTTAAAAACCGGGTGTGAACTCTGAAAATTATCAAATTGCTTTCAAATTTACAAACGATACTATTCAAGATGTAAATTCACAGAAATATTATATCGTGGTATAAGAATGTCGAAACTGTCAATAATCGTCCATTCTTGCCGGATTTATAATATAGTTTATATCATTTACGCTTAGATTTACTAATAAAGAAGTGATCAAACATTTTCAACCATCTTGCACACGAAAGAAGAGCAAAAATAATGCATACCTAAAAACGGATGTCCAATCAAGCATGCTGCATTGTAGAATAAACTAGATAGGGGAACCGCTATTGGCAGGTTCTTTAATCCAAGTATGGATACCAGAAGAAGTGGCGTGATTGAATGCAGTACGCCTGGAAATATTCCTACAGTCACTGCGTATATAATATTTACTACCCTAGATCTGAAAAATGTGAATGCAATGGAAAATAGTCCACCCATAAACATTGTTACTATGAACATGGTTTGTACACTAAAATGATTCAGGTCCAATAAATATCCCGAAAAAAATCTGCCAACAAATTCTGTTCCTCCGATTACTGTTATTGCAATTACTGCATCCTCTTTAGTGAAGTGTTGACTTATAATCCGTGGTGGTAACATGTTAAAATTTGAAGAATATGCGACCATGGCAAATGATGTTGCAATACAATATAGTATGAATGAATGATTTTTCAAGGCCATCAAGTATGCCTTCAACATGCCAATCAACTGTAGACGAACATTAAAACATATTCCAGTTTTTTTGTTTAAATTTAATGTAAATTGATGGTTGTCGTCCTTGACCTTTACATTTGAACTCACAAAACATTTTGGTTGTCGATATAAGCTACCACCGACACAGATATTTAGTAACATACCACCAAGTATTAACATGGTTCCATGTATTCCGTATTTATCAATCAATTTCCGGTATAAAACTGGATAAACAAGACTAGCTAATCCCAAAGATGCTGAAAGAAACCCATTAGCAAAAGCTCGTCTTTTCTCAAAATAAAAATTGATGATCATAAAAGCTGATGGGTACGTTAATCCAAGTCCTATGCCTGAAAATAAAGACTATCAAGGTTAAAAAAAAACCGAATGTAGATCATTGTGCTTTTTCTTGTAGATGTTGTCAATATTGTTTGTTTGTTTGATGGTGTTTGATGCCACTTTCAACAATTTTTCAGCTATATCGTGGCGGTCAGTTTTATTGTTTGAGGAAACCGGAGAAAACCACCGATCTGTCACAAGTCACTAACAAACTTTATCACATAATGTTGTACACATCGTCCTGATGGAGATTCGAACTCACAACATCAGTGGTGATGGACACCGATTGCATAGGTAGTTGCAAATCCAACTACCATACGATCATGGCCACGACGGTCCCTATGTGGTCAATAAAAAAGTGACCAATCTACTAAGAATTAAAATAAAAAGTATTATTATACCTCAGTATAAGTTTTCCTGTGAAATAGACATGCTCATGAATATTATGTTTACTGGTAAATTATGTAATGAACTATTCACGGGTGAATAATCAAATTCACCAAGCGGAATTTTTAATGCTCTTTTTAATTGTTCATTTTCATTGGAGCAAATACGGTAATGGACATTCAAAATATTCGGCATTTTTCCTATGTGGAACTAAAATTTCGAAAACAGTGGGAGGTCAACAACAAACATGACGAGTAAGTTGTGTGTATGTCTATGGTATACAGTCTCTTGTGCTGTTCGGTATATTAAAAAAACCTATTGACTGGATATTCAATATATAATAACGAGTTTATTATTCCCCTCGACTTGGCTTCTCCTCGGGCAATAGTTAGTACACGGGGAATAATAAACTTAATAAACTTATTTATAAAGGTATATAATATTTGCCCTTGAAGACGACACCACGTGGTAAATTGACACATAATATGTGGGGTTAAAAACATCACAGATATATACTACTAATAATAAATACCACTCAATGTACCAGTTGCACAAGTGAACGAGTGAATTATCTTATGCCATACTAAAAAGTTAATTTTGTTTTGAAAAATATTGCCAACAATATTTTTCTTACTAATCGGTGCCTTAACTGTTTAGTCACCATACCCAATACAAAGCTGTATGTCAACAACAACAATTCAACGTTTGTAGTCAATGAGCTCATGGTCATTCCTATACCAGCTAGCATCCCGCCAATCACAGTACACCATTTAAAGGAATAGTGCACACTTACAAATCCTGCCACGGGATCTAAAATAAATAAGAGTTAATGTTGTGGATGCATATTTAAAAAAAAAGCTTAAAATACCAAAGGAGTAATCAGAAGCCATAAATCAGGACAGACCACTGATTTATTGTGTTTTTAAATATTACACTGAGGGCACAACTCAACTAAGATTTCCCCATGACGTCCCCAGGTTATGAAGGGAAATTTTCTCTCAATATGCAATTGTCATGTTATACGACGGATCTCACTAGTGGAGCATAAACTGCTTACCCCTGATTTTTAGTGGGGTTCGTGTTACTCAATCTTTAGTTTTATGTGTTTGTTTTGTAGATCATTGTTTGTCATTTTGTCCTTTTTTCTTTTGGCCATTGTTTTGTCTGTCCTCCTTCGATTTACGGATTCTGATTACCCCTTTGGATATTGTGGTATGCACCTCCATATATTTAGGTGATATTTGAGACTTGATATTGGGAAGATCTGACCGCAAAGCGCATAGAAAATACGTCATATTGGTCAATGGTATTTCTATATGTATGAGTTGTGACACTTAGATGGAATTATGAACACCTGACCATCATCATACTTACTAGTAATAGCAAATGTAAATAATAACAAACTTCCCATGAAAGCTGTATTTCCTGAACCTCCATCATAAACTTCAAGAAGTTCCGCATAGAGTATTCCGAATGTCCGAATAGTTCCAGCAACAAGTGTTACATTAAGAAAGGAAGCTAATACAAAATAAATAAATAAAATTAAATCTACATTCATTTATGACGATCTATTAATAGCATGCACTTCATTTGTACACGACATTATGAAACGTTTGAAGATATCAAAGTTGTAATCATAAGCCGTAAATCTAAGAAGGATAAATATTACAATGGCCAAACGAAAAATAACAAAATCACAAACTATGATTAACAAAACATTGCACAGAAAACAAAAGATCGAGCAACACAAACCCCACTGAAAACCGAGAGTGAACTCATGTGTTCCGGAAGGGTAAGCAATTCCTGTCCCGTTAGTGGCATCCGTCGTGTTATTCTTTTTACAAATACGGACTTGTAATTTTTAACCAAGCCACGAAAATTGATGTCCACGAAGAAAAGTACTTTCACAGTAATATATGACTGTTGCTATAGAAGGGTAAATGATTTTATATTTATGTGTATAACATTATTGTATGGAGCGGATGTACTAAGTTGATATAACTTGTTTCCAATCTAATTGTACATTTATAAGACAATAAAATATGTTTAAGCTAAATGATTGGTTTGTATCCTCCAAGCTAACATACTGTTCATGAAATATTCCAATGCTTTTGATATTGCTACTGTGCTCTCTGTCACCCAGTTTCAAATCCGTTGAATAATCTGAAATGAAAACTCTTTACTGCGCTGCGACAAACTAAAGTGCATCTGAAAGATGAAATTTGAGTAACCAACATATTACACAATGATATATTATCCTTCATTTGAATCGCCATAGAAGATTTAGCATGGACTTTTCTGCAATTGATTTTACGAGTGTAACCTGTGTGTATTTGGTCGAATGTCCTCGTAAATTATGTGAGTTGAAGGAAGACGAAACAGTGACAGACACTGTAAGACACACATCAAACAACCTTTTGATATTCCTGAACACAAACAAACAGTTGTTATTTTAAATGTGGACGCAAAACTAACGAAGGGAGGTAAACTATTCAGCGTCCCATCAGTTAGAAACAAAGATGGCGACCATGTAATGTTCAATTTCTATAAAGTTAAGGACGTATATCATTCATTCTAATTGCTAAAGGAGAATATGGAACATGGACCTTTTCGTTTCCATTGTGATGGAGTGGAGTATTTGATTTTAAATCTAAAAGGGGTGAGGAACGGGAATATAAAAATAAGTACCGTATCTTGGGAAAATGATTCGTGTGACACAAACTATAAGTTTGACGATGAAAGTTCGAATCATCGAGAAGATTTACATCATACTAACAGTCCAAAGCTTAGTACACCTTACCGTACCGATAGAGAGTTGTTTTGGATTAAGGAGTTAGGTACTGCAATGCCTTACGGTTGCAATGATAGCATCAAAGGAGTGGGAAATTTGTCAAGTCCTGGATGCAGCGACATCAACGTGATGAGCCTTTTTAATACTAATCCAAGAGCTAAACGTAGCCATGATCATAAAAGAATTCAACATCAGAATGTTAAAAAGTCCTCTAAACCAAGACCGTTACAAGACACTTTTAATGATCTACTTTCTAATATACAGAAGCCTCTTGGAATTCATCACATTCGTACTATCTTATTTTCACTACCTGTAAACTACCTCAAAGATCTTAGGGATTTAGGACTTGACAAATGAGGCGTAGATCCTTTTTCTCCTAAGTACAGATTGTCTAGTATTATATGTGACGTGGCATCTTTTCGTGTTTTCAAACCAGTTCGATCTGAACCTCTTCATGATAACAACAGAAAATTCCTCCATATTCCGTTTGCTAACAAAGGAATCGATGCTATTAACATTAGCAACATTCTTAATAGAAAAGAGGTCGTAAAGGAAATTCCACCATATTTCAAAAATCAATCTGTTCCCATTGTCTCCTATAGCTACACTAACAGCATTGGCCGTAAAATTTTCAACTACAAAGAAGCATTGCAATATATTAACATAGAAGAGTACCTCAATAACCCTCTGACTTGTGACTGCTCCCACTCTCCTTTTCAATATAACCCATCTGGACATGTAATCACTGTTGATCTGAATATCATTCAACATGAGTCTCCGAAAGGTGATTTCTCATGGTCCTAATTTCAGAGAACCTCAACACATCAATTGGAATCATAATTTCAAGATAATTATGGATGCTGTTGAAAATTATGCCAGAGGGTGGATAAAGAGAGAAATAGACCAAGATCCTGAGCTAGAGGCCTTGTCAGACTGGGTTAGAACAATTAGGTCTCAAGTACAAGGTCGGATTCACAAACTCAAAAATTGTGTTAATAGTCGACCTAAGTCTATTAAAAGACCAAGAAGCTGTTAAGTGTCTTTCCTCTCTTCATGACAAATATGTTATCGTTCCTGCGGACAAGGCTTCCAACAACATCGTGTTTATATGTAAATCATATTACTACGAATGCCTAATCAAGGAATTAAGCATAAATAACAACACCTCTGGTAATACCACATACAGACCAACTTCGTTCGACAAAGATGAAATCCTAGCTAACCAAAGATCCTTCATGACCTCTTTAAACATTCCCTCTGGTAAAGAGTCTGAGGACATACCCTATTTGTATTGGATACCTAAACTCCATAAGACACCATACAAAGAAAGGTACATAGCGGGATCATCAACTTGTTCGACGAAAGAGTTGTCTATTCACCTAACAAAGATTCTGTCTGCAGTAAAAGAGGGACAACAGAAATATTGTGAAACTGTTTACTCGCGTAGTGGCATAAATCACATGTGGATTTTGAAAAACTCGAAAGATCTTTTGGATAACCTTAAATCAAGATCTTTCACTCAAGTATCCTCCATCAAAACTTTTGATTTTTCAACTCTATATACCACCCTACCGCATGACAAATTAAAAACCCGCTTAAAAGAACCATTCCACAAAGCTTTCAGTCATAGAAACGATGGCTCAAAATTTGTTGTGTTAGGTTACAATTCCACATATCTTTCTAACAAAATTCAAAAAGGTAAAACATGCTACTCCGAGGAACAAGTGATCAGTATGCTGGAATTCCTCATCGATAACATATTTGTCTCCTTTGGAGGGACACTGTTTCAGCAGGTCGTCAGCATACCAATGGGTACGAATTGTGCCCCTCTTCTAGCCGATTTATTTTTATACTCATATGAGTCGGGGTTTCTTCAAAAACTTGTTAAAGATAAGAAGATTCATGAAGCTAGAGCCTTTAATTTCACATACAGGTATATTGATTACGTTTTATCTATCAATAATTCTAGATTTGCAGAATTTCTTCCATTGATATATCCTCCAGAGCTGGAAATTAAAGAGACCACAGATACAGCATCATTTTTGGACTTATACCTCGAATTTGACGACAGTGGTCAACTCTACTAAAATTTATGATAAACGAGACGACTTCAATTTTAAAATCATAAATTTTCCTAATATGTGCAGCAATATACCAGCTTCTCCTGCATATGGTGTTTACATCTCGCAATTGATTCGTTATGCAAGAGCCAGTAGCAATTATTCTGATTTCTTGAAGCGTCATCTTTGTCTGAAAAAAAGGCTACTGGACCAGGACTATAAAAAGATTCGCCTTATTCGATCTCTTAAAAAGTTTATATTCCGATATCAAGATCTTGTCGAAATATATTCTGTCTCTGCAGATACAATGGTAAAAAATACATTTTCATATAGTGAAAATGTATAAAGATAAGGATTTGGTATACGTGATTTACAATGTCAAAAATATTTTTTATGAATGTGTGACGTAAAAATGCTTTTGACATTTACTGTCGTAATTAAAATACTTCAAAGGACTCATAGTTATTGATGGTGATGGTTCACGAGATATATTAGATACCGTCCTAACTGAATTTAGTAGTCAATACTAGTTTACCTATTTTTTCCAGTATTGTTATAAATGCTGTTTTAGTGACAACCGGAACCTTTGCACCGTAATGGAAGCGAGAGGTTGGCGCCGTAAAATCTGATTCAATCCACCATTTCTTTAGAAATGCCTGTACCAAGTCAGGGCCATTGCGGTTTCCCAGTTTCCCGGTTGTTGACTGATTTTGTCTGTTTATTGATTTATGAGTTTTGAATTTCCCTTTGGAAGATTGCTCTGTGTTCGGTAATTTTGTTATTACCCTTATTTATTGTGCACTTCCGACAATCGTAATACAATGCCTTTTCTTGTAACTTTAGAATTGACTATATCACAACTGTGATGTTACTATGTTACAAATGAATAAATCTTTGAAGGGCGGAGAGTACACATAAAAGGGTGATGGGTGGATTTAGTTTTATCACTTCTTCTGCGGGCATAGAGCGATGTAAAGTAGACGAGTATATAGACGGAAATCGCCGAATAAACAGGAACGTGTCTTGTAACTAAAGCTGACCCCTTGGGGGTATCGACGGAAAATACAAAAGCATATATTATTTTCATCTAGAAATTGTTTGAGAACTTTTTGATATTTTTCATAATATAACCCCTTATAGTTTCTGTATTGTATTTTTTTTTATTAAAGAAACGATGCCCCCAATTGAAAATTAATTACAAATGATCTATACAAACTCTTATCATTACATAAATGTTCAGAATTATTATCGCTACACTGTCATTTTAAGGTCATAAATAAGGACGGTCACATTAACTTGATAAAATATGTCATCTTTTTTCTTCTCCAATATTTTTCATATTTAACTATATGATAACTGCACTCACCGCATAATATAATCCATGCATAACCGTTGTCCATGTATGTTTCAGTAGATGTCATTCTATTTTTCGTTGCAGTAAAATTGTTTTATTATTTTCAAATTAAACTTTTAAACTTGCATCAAAGTTTACTTGTAGTTTAATTTAATCATGAGATATATACATGTACATAATATATGATATTTCTATAATTATCTCATTATACATTGTACTACCAATTCTAACATAACGTCCTTTTTTCGCTTTGTAAACTAACGAGCGATTTGTCGATTGGGTATAATCTCATTAGCACATGCGCCAGTGCACACATTTAAGCCAGATATAAAATAATTAAAATAAAATTATTTACACGGTTGTTAATTAAAGAACAGGGATGACCTAGAAAATTGTACACCCCTACAGTGATTAAGCCTATTTGGTAATGGGCGGATCCAGGATTTCAAGTTAGGGGGGGTGCACTTAAAATAATAGCGCCGAGCGGAGCGAGGCGCAAACAATTTTGGGGTAGTTCGTGTGAAAAATCACGATTTTACCAAAAAAATAATATTTTTCCAATTTTAGGGGGGCGCGCCGGATGCACCCCCCTGGGGCTAACCGATTATTTTTTAGATAAAGATGCTGTGCGTGTAAAGAATTAAGAACATGTGAATGAAACCATGGACTATATAAAACTTGTGGTGTAACCATCTTATCACAATTTTATGAGATAAATGAATCCAGTATCTAATTATACAGATCTAGATTATAACATCAAAATTGAAAGTAAAGAAAACGTAATGTTTATCCCATGTTGACCCTTTCATTGTAGGCATCCATAACATTTCAAGGAGGTATCAGCAGGATCAATAATATATATTTTTGGAATTTAAAAAAAATATTGATAATGTGTACATGTTTTATTGAAAGCAGTAATTTTTCGCGCATATTTTAATTAGAAAAACCATAATCAAATGCATACGGATTGATGAGTAGGAGATTCCGATACTCATTACTCAAACAATGGAAGAACAATGGAAATAAACTACAAATAAGTAAATGCTTAGTGAGAGTTTTACTAAGTAAGAAAAAAAAAAGAAATGCCGAAAATTGTCGTTAAATAGCAAATCATGTAGAGCTGATTGATGATTTCGGTAATCTAAAAATGAACTAGTACACCAACAATATACAAGCTTATCATAGGTGATTATGGTAGATTTTAATAAATGATCGGCAATTACTTAACTCCAGACAAATATGATTAATTGAAATCCTGTATAAAAGTTCTTCTGTCTGCTTTCACAATCATTCTTTTAAAAAATCACCATGGATGTTCCTACCATAGTAAAGAAAGGCAGAAATCATGGTTGTCTGCAGGACTAATCCACCGTATATCCTCTTGACTTTGAGCTTGAATGATATAATCTAAACTCCCTGGTATGTCGGACCATTACAAAAGAAATATTTATTTAATTATTTACAAATTTCCTTCATAAATTAGAAGCATTATTCTACTTGAAATAACAATATTTTTCATATGTCGGCAATTTGGGATTCGGCAAACTGGGAATCGGCAATTTGGGATGCTACCATTTTTTTTTTATTTAATTAGTTTGGTTCGTTAAATTTTGGAAGTACGGTTATGCAAGTGATAATAAAGGACGAAGCCCTTTTAACTATATGATTTTTCATAGGATATTGATAGCCAAAAAATTTGTTCACCAGAAGTTTAAAAAAATAGATCAGTTGATATTTAGAAACGCAAAAGAAATATCTTTCAATGAAAAATTCCCAATTCTTTAATTATTTACTCTATGCAAAATTAAAACAAACTTGAAATAAAATTCTAATAAAAAAATCTCTATCTACGAGATTCTCGGCGGAAGAGCGCGCAGGTTAAATGAACGGAGCAGCCATTTTGTTGTGGTTGTAAGTAAATTCTTCCGTTGACTCGGAGCACCCTGCAATCACAGGTAAATGTCACTATCGGTGGTGCACAAATCCAGCCAAATAAAAATTAAAAAACAAAATTACTTGAAAAAAACAATACATTCCCTTCTCATTCCTCCCTCTAAACACTATAGGACATCGTCCTTCAAACAGGTTGTGCCTGTCACAGGCATTTGACCGATGGACCTTAATTTCCCCGTGTTTGCCACATATTTTCAGGGCTAGATGTAGGGCCTCTATTTAATTGTGGGTCCTGGGTCCACACGAATACTAGAAAAATACACAAGGTAAGAAACAAAATCACTGAAAATGGCGGCGTACTGCTAATTTTCTTATTATTGTCGATTTCCCTGATTTCTACCATATATATCTAATTTATCCCCAAAACACCTCCCTGGGACATGTGCTACAAGTTCAAGATTTTATTGGTACACTTGAAATATGATACAGGTATTTAATATCTTAGATGTTGATTTTTGGAGGGAATATTTACTGAAGAAAATACAGTATACTGATGTCATTGATGCAATCACTGAAATTAAAAAGGAAATGTACAACATGTATGAAAAGGAGAAAATATCACTTTAAAGGTATATTGTCTACCACATTTGTATTTTTTCATACCCAAAATTATTGTTGTTTTCCGTACTGACCTTCATAAAATGAAGATTAAACACCGAATTATTGGTGAATACGCTACGAAACGTTAAGATTCAAACAACATTAAACGAGCGTGACAATCATGAAGTGTTTGAATCTTAACAGTATTTTCCTTACCTCAAAGCTAAACCCCCGAGAATTCCAAACTTCCGTTTTTATAGGTGGCGCTGTTACTTTCACTTTGTATTTTTTGTCATCCTGGACAATAATTCCGATAACGATAGTTTTGGATCTTTATTGTCAAAAAATAACACCAATCGTATATTTTGCAGTATAACTGTTTAATGATAGCTTAAACAAATCATTTATGGACAGTTAAAATTAGAAAAAAAATCGTAGACAATCTACCTTTAATATAGTTACTGAAGAACAAAAAGATACATTATTTAGTTTGTTTGGAGACTATGGATGGGGTGTTGATGTATATTACACACAAATGAGTATTATATATTGGACATATTTTATATTTATTAATGTATTTATAAATTGTATTGTATACCATTGTACTTCAGAAATAAATATATAAAGAGAAAAAAAGATATTTACAGATTAAAATGACAGTAATTGTTTTATTCTATATTTTGAGAATATTGGCATTCTGAAATAATGAAAAAAGTCTCTTTTTTAAATAAAAAACCTATTTAATACCTCAGATTTAATATTCACTGGCGGGAAATGTCACGTGTTACGTTTTTTTCTTAGAACAGGGAACTCTATCAGAAATGTTTTATAAAAGTCATACTCATACATTGCCTTTAAACAATAACATGACAAAAGTCATACTCATACCTTGACTTTCAACAATAATATTACAAAAGCCATACTCATACTTTGAATTTCAACAATAACCTGATGACAAAAGCCATACTCATACCTTGACTTTCAACAATAACCTGATGACAAAAGCCATACTGATACATTGACTTTCAACAATAACCTGACGACAAAAGCCATACTGATACCTTGACTTTCAATAATAACATGACAAAAGCCATACTCATACCTTGACTTTCAACAATAACCTGATGACAAAAGCCATACTGATACCTTGACTTTCAACAATAACCTGATGACAAAAGCCATACTGATACCTTGACTTTCAACAATAACCTGACGACAAAAGCCATACTTCGGTATGATGGCAGCCGAGTAAGGACGTGTTTAACAGGCTCTCAAAACACCATTTACTAATACGTCATTATGCTATCAACTTATATCTGGCTTGGTGAATTTTAATTTTGTGAACAATTGTGATTAACATTGGAAACGGACAGAGGATATCTACGCTGTATCTGTNGACAAAAGCCATACTGATACCTTGACTTTCAACAATAACCTGACGACAAAAGCCATACTTCCGGTATGATGGCAGCCGAGTAAGGACGTGTTTAACAGGCTCTCAAAACACCATTTACTAATACGTCATTATGCTATCAACTTATATCTGGCTTGGTGAATTTTAATTTTGTGAACAATTGTGATTAACATTGGAAACGGACAGAGGATATCTACGCTGTATCTGTCATAGGATTTATTGACTGAGTAGAAGGACACGCGTTTCCGCCATTACGAGTCGAGTAGACCGCACTCAAGTACGATGGATGATAAAAAAAAATTTGAGGAGCTCAAACGAATGTACAACGGTAAGGAACTTTCTGAATGTTTTGCAAATTTACATATGACATTTGACAAAGAAATCCAAAAGGTTAATCATGAAATGGCAAGAATTTCCGAGAAGGTGAATGTACTAGACTCAAATGCACAACTTTTCAATGATGACTTGCAGAATATTCATAACGCAGTTGTCCCTAATTTAGAAGAAAAAATTTCTGATGAGACTAAAGAGCGATTAAAGTTAGAGATTTGGGGGAGAAAGTGGAACCTGGTGATAGGTGGAATAGAAGGGTGTTTGGGAGAAAAACCTATAGAGACTGAGACTAAAGTGAGAGGGTTTTTCCAAACAATGCTTCGTATGTCACTCGATGAAGCCAATTCGGTTCTCCTACAGGCATGTCACAGGTTGCCAGGCGGTGATGAAAAGAAACGTCGAGTCATCATCAGATTGAATAGCCTTGTGGTACGGGACGAAATTCTGAGTAAAGCTATGAAGTTTCAACGAGGGTGTGGTTATAGTGTCATACCTGATGTTCCACCATCGGTTAGCGTATTGCGCAGTAAACTGCTTCAAAGGCGGCGGGAATTGGAACCTGCAGATCGAAGAAAGACAAAACTTGTCTACATGAAAGAGTATCCGTTTGTTTCCCTTAGGACAAAATAACTTAATATAGTTGATCCCACTGTCGTATTTGGTACAGTATTTAGTGTTGATTTATTTTCTACGGACATGTGAAATAGTGAACATTAACGGTAACAGAAAAAGGGAAATTTCCAGTTTTTTTGTTTTTTTTGTATTTACATACATATATATATTTGACATATTGTTTATTTTAAAGCTTGATGCTGTAGTATTTTGCGCTACTTACCGATAGTTGTACAAGGAGTTGTAACGGCCACAAACCATGGAAGTTACAGGATCCCAATATTATCGTCTGTCTGGTGATGGCGTCAAGGTACAACTGTTATATTCTGGGTATTTCTAGTACTCGTCAGCACACATCACTCTACGATCTACTACACTCCTCCCCGTTTTATCTTAAAGGATCCTGGACTGCAGCTAAACTGTGAAATCCTCCAAAACTAGTGTTAATCAGGATACCAAGGGTCACTCTGGGATGGGTTGAAAGGACAAGATGCTGACCAGTAGAGTATGGTCATGACCAGAAATACCAAAACAAGTGGTTGTCCGGGATATAATGATAAATCCAAAGACCAACTTAGGGCTCACAAGAGGCTGGTGATGCCTCCACAAGACCTATCGCTTCAGATATCACCGAGACAGCCCTTCTAGGAGGCATGGGGCTAGTAAATTCTGTATGCTACACACCAGATAACGCTGTACCCCGGCACATACAAAGCACAGACAGTTGCTTTGCCATTCTAACCAGCCACAATTAAATATTAGTGCCCAAGAACCCCCTTTAGCGTTTCTCCACTGTGAGTCCCCAAACTGAATTCCTCACCTGAACCTTCCCCCAGCCCTTGCATTGATATTACTGAACAGTCTCAAAAGCAAAGCTGCTCAGATGTATTACAGTAATACAGTATTTTCCCCGTGGTGTGTGCTCACAGAAGTAGTCCAGCACACACCTTGACTCATGCTTCTATAATACACTTGATAATTACACCCGAGCTTACATTATACAGAATTTTATCACCCACTAAACAATGCTTTTGTTTGGACATGTTCTCTGCATATATCATGTCAACACATTTTACTCTCCAGCTGCCCGGCTGAAGCCCATTCCAACATCCTAACCGGAAGTGCCACACTGCCTCCGGTCCCAATGACCAAGCAGTAGCCACACACCAGGAGGCCGGAGGAGCCCTCCGGTCAAAAGGTCAACAAGTGACCAACCAGAGGAGCCAACGGGCCATTTCCCCAAGGCATGAAGACTGGCTACAGCCATTAACTTGTTTACCCCCTACACCAACAGGTGCAATACAAAAGCCACGTTGACCCACTTCCCCAGCCCACCTGCTCCCGGGGCGTCCCATTCAATATTTGATAACGCTCGTTCACTGCTGAGACACCCCCTGGGTCCCAACAGTAAGACCCTGTCCCTTTGCAGTTGTCTCCTCCGCACACGGAGCACCCTTTGAATGGTCTGCATCCTGACATCCCCACGTCATCAATGATGGACTGACCAACAGCATCAGTCACACTGACCGACACAGACCTCCGAACAACAGGGACCTCAGCTCCCGTCGACCCTCTTTCGGCTGGGAGCATCTCCCGTGACTGGCACCTTTCTCCCTTCTCAATAACCACACTGTCCCCTGTCGATTTCCTTTCAGCTGGGAGCTCCTCCTCCATATCTTCATGTTTCACTTTCTCCCCCTCTGAATGGACCTGGTCCCTTGACAGATCTAAAGGGTCCGGGTCTGTGCTCTCAACAAGAGTGTCACGGCCCTCATCAGCAGCCTCATAGTGTGCCTCATTTCCCACCTCAGCCACACGTGACCCTACTGCTTTCTCCAGTTGGTGCAGATTACTTAAAGGACTTGCGTCCCCTGCATCCCTGTTGTACACTTCCTCATTTTCAAGGGAAGGGGTCCGGTTCTCCATAAGGGGAGTCTGGTTTCCTGTCCAAACTAATGTGCCCTCTACCCCAGACCCTGTATTTTCCCGAATCCAGTTTCCCTCAAAAGGATACACATCTCTGCAAAGCACTTTGACCTCTATCTCTCCCACGCTCGATCCAACACCCTCAAGTGACTGGGTCCAGTATCCCACCCGGGCCCTGGTGTTCCCTGTTCCGGAGAGCGTGGCCCCTATCCCTTGCCCCGTGGAAAGATCCGATCCCGCACCTTCCCTGGCCCCACCTCTCCAGAGGCGATCTACATCCATGCCAAGAACCGCATCCTCTCTCCCCTCCATACCCAACATCACACTTCAGCGACGGGGTCAAGCACCCCCAATGGGGGCCTCCCGTACCCCGCTCCAGAGAACACTGCCTCTATCCCCTCCGCTGCGGAACCAATCCCCGAATCCGACCCGACATTTTCACTAGCCCCATTTGCCCCAAGTCGGCATATGTCCCCGACAGCAACGGAGTCCCTCGCATTCTCCCCACCAAACACCACACTCTCCGGCGACGAGACCAAGTCTCCCACCAGGGGTTCCCTGCTCTGTTGTCCGGAGAATGTGATCACCGACTCTTCCATCGTGGAACTGTCCTCCGGGTCTGGCCCCTCTACGGGTTTATTAGCCCCAACCAGGTTCATATCCCCACCTGACATTATTACCCTGTGGAAAATGACCCGGTCACCCCTCAGGGGTTCCCGCCACCCTTCCCCAAAAAGCGTCAAGTCTCCGACCTCCAGTTCACCCTCCCCTCTGCAGCCGCTACCGGGGCCCGACCCAACATCATCCATCGCGACACACTTAACTCCGGGTCCCTTGCCCCCAAGTGAACCTTTGTCACAAAAAGCAATTTGGCTCCCTCTCTCACCACCTCTTGGCATTCTCACACTACCCCGACAGTGTGTCCGACCATCCTCAGGAAATCCCCTGTCCCCCTCAGTGTGCACAGTCACACCTGTGGACAATCCTTCTCCTTCCCCTATGGAACTGACTATCAATTTTTCCCATGCATGTCCCAATTAATGCTCCTCCCACTTCCGAGCCTGAACATTCTCCTTTCGATGGGTGAGCACGCTCTTCTGGAGAGGTCCGCCCCCATTCCAAAGGGTCTTGGTCCCCTGCCGTGCTGAGTGTGACAACCCCCTCTGTATTTTCTCTTTGTCCCATCAATGTGAAAACGTCCCTGTACGTTTCTCCCCTTGGTTGATTAAAGCACTCTTCCGCAGAGGCCCATCCCCTTTCCAGAGGTTCCCGGTCCCCTGCCGCAGTGAGTGTAGCAACCCCCTCCATGTTCTCTCCTTGTCCCTTCCCTTTGATACCGTCCCCGTAATTTTCTCCCTTCTGTGGGTTAACACATTCCTCCGGAGGGGTACACCCCCATTTAAGAGGTTCTTGCTCCCCTGCCGTGCTGAATGTGCCAGACCCCTCCATTTTCTCTTTCTGTCCCTCCTCCGTGAAACTGTTCCGGTAAGTTTTGGCCCTACATATTATACTATTTTCCCTTCCCATCTCGGCGTGTGAACCTTCCCCATTTCTGGAGGACTCGCTGTTCCGCTCCAAAAAGCTACTCCTCCGCGTGCTTCCTTTCATCTTTGTTATTAGGAGGGAACCTCCATCCTTCACTTCGGTTACCACTGAACTTGAATGACCATTTGTTAACTTAGGTCTTGCCTCCTTCTCATAGCTGTTACCTGCCTGTATTACCCCTCTTCTTTGGGTGGGGCTCCTTGACACTCTATCAGGGGTATTCTTAAATTCCTTATTCATAATCAGCAACGTTTTGACTGAGTCTGAAATAAGCCCCTTTAACTCTGACCTCCCTCCCCTGATCTCTGTGCTCTGAAACTGGTTCCAATTTTCCACTTCTGTTCCTCTCTTTCTCCCTTCAACTTGAATTCCATACTGCCCACTATCACCGCCTGTTTCCCTGTTCATTAGATTACTGTGTCCCTTGTAATCTCTGGGGTTCCCACTTTCCTGTCCCATTCCCATGTCTCTTGAGTGTCTCTGGTCCCAGCTTTCTCTCCCCACACGAACTTCAACCTCTGCTTTGATATTAATCTCCCTTCTCTTTCTTCTTGGGATATCCGGAGAATCAGATGTGTCAATCTCCGGTATATTACACTCCCCATAATCCCTAGACCCCTTATTTTCCTGCCCTACACCAGCTGTGCACCCCCAGTACTCCCCATAATTGGCTTCCCTATACTTTCCATCGACACTAGTTTCCTTCCAAATATTTTCTGCAGGATGACTCCGGTATTTGGATAACAGGTTGGCATGACCGGAGCCCTGAGGAGCAGCAAGGTGCCACCGAGCTAACCCGGAAACGTGCCTCCTGTTCCCATATCCAGAATCCCCTCCCTGTAAACATAAGTCTTACCTCTTCTTTCCCCGTTTCTCACTCTGCACGGACTAAAATCTAACAGACCTGCAAGATTTTGCATGCTAGTTATCCCTAAAAGGTATTCCACATCGATGGGTTTCATGTTTCCCTTCTCCTCCCTCACAATCCACAACCTTCTAGCCGATCTTAATCTTAGCCCTGGGTCTGGGAGGGACAACATCTCATCATATGAACATTCATTGATTCTTATTTTCGCCATTTCTACCTTGTTTAAACCTGATTGTTGTTTTTTCTAGGCATATGTCAATATGAATGCAAACTATGTTTTCGAGTGGCCAAATTTTTACACTGACCACTCTCTTGTTTATTATTATTTCATTTATTCATTTTAACCAATCGTTGTTTTTCAGTGTTGGTTTTGTAATAAATGATGTTAGTTATAATTTTCTCTCAAGTTTTTAAAACTTCCCGGCCGGCCACGTTGTTAAATATGCCGCCCGTCCCTTTACTCAACCCAGTTTCTGGTAAAATGGTACCAGTCACGATCACAATTTCTGCAAGTTGACTGTTATGTGTGGTTCACAACTATCCCACAAGAAGCTTACCACACGCAAGTCTTCTCCAAAACCCTTTGCTCGGCAGGTCGACTGTTAACCGGGTACCAGTTGCGACCACGTTTTAGTCCAAGATGGCTACGGGGTATACACCTATCCCACAAGGAGTTCCCCAGCAGACCAATCTTCCCCTTCCCCCGTTTTGGTATAGCATATAGGTCGGACCACTCACCGGTATGTCTGACACTTCAATTTACAGAACACGAGAGGGGTAAGGGAACTTGGAAGTTCAATAATTGTCTCTTGCGGGATGAAGAATATATTAAAATTGTAATATATTGTATAGCCGAGGTAATTGGTCAATACAAAACAGAAGATAATGAGAACATGTTTGATATTACTGTATTAAGTTCAGTATTGATGACCAGCTGTTTTGGGAAACCATAAAAATTATGTTACGTGGTAAAACAATATCATACTCTACCTTTAAGAAAAAAGAGAGAGAAAATATTGAATTTGAACTTGAATCAAAGCTCACTATTTTATATCAGAATGGGGGGACACGTGAGGAGGAAATTTCTAAATTAGAATCCGAGTTAAAAAATATAAGGGAAGAAAAAGTCAAAGGTATAATTACAAGGGCTAAAGCTAAATGGAACATAGAAGGTGAAAGAAGTACTCGTTACTTTTGCAATCTTGAAAAAAGACACTACACCGAAAAAAATATTCCAAAATTAATTTTGGAGGATAATACTGAAGTTACTCATCAGAAGGATATTTTAGTACAACAAAAATTATTCTATCAAATTTATATGAAAGTAGAGGGAACAATTTCACAGATGAACACTTGAAATCTTTTTTTGACGATAATAATCCATATATTTCTAAATTAGAACAAGATCAAAAACTAGACCTAGAAGGGGAACTAACTCCCCAAGAAACCCTTTCTGCACTAAAGCTTATGAAAAATGGTAAGTCTCCCGGTATGGATGGTTTTACCACTGAATTTTATAAATTCTTTTGGAAAGATATAAATCCGTTTTTGATTAGATCCTTCAATCATAGATATGAAAAAGGTCATTTATCTGTGACTCAAAAACAAGGAGTTATTACTTGTCTTCCAAAAGAGGGTAAGTCAAAATTTTATATAAAGAATTGGCGCCCTATTTCATTATTAAATGTTGATTATAAAATATGTTCTTCTAGTTTTGCACTAAGATTAAAAAAAGTCTTGCATACAATTATTAGTGAAACACAAGTAGGTTTTATGAAAGGTAGATATATTGGTGAATGTACCCGATTAGTATGTGATCTCATTGATAGATGTGAGGATGAGGAAATACCTGGTCTACTCATACTTTTAGATTTTGAAAAGGCTTTTGATTCGCTTGAATGGTCTTTTATATCCAAATCTTTAGAGTTCTTTGGCTTTGGTGAGTCTATTATTCACTGGTTTCAAACACTTTATAAAAATGTAGAGAGTTGTGTACAAAATAATGGACATTTATCTGAAAGATTTCTAGTAAGTAGGGGTGTTCGTCAAGCGACCCTTTATCTCCTTATTTATTTATAATTGCTGTGGAGCTACTTAGTGCTGCATTTAAGTTTAATCCAAAGATTAAAGGTATCAGTATTAATAACTCGGAATTTCTTATCAGCCAGTATGCTGATGACTCAACATTGTCCCTAGCGGATGACGAGAATTCGTTAAATGAAGCTTTAAATATGATATCGCTTTTTTCCATCTGTTCTGGACCGAGAGCAAATTTTGATAAAACACAGGCAGTTTGGATTGGGGCCAGACGGGGCTGTGGATTGGAACTTAAAACGAATACAGATATTGAATGGAATCATTCTGGCTCATTTAAGTTGCCCTGTATTCAATACTCTCTTGCTAAGGATGATAGATACATAGATAACTACTATTCAAAGTTAGAAAAGATTAAGAAGCTTTTAAATGATTGGTCCCTTAGAAATATATCCCTTTTGGGAAAGATTACTGTTATTAAAACATTAGCATTGCCTATTCTTGTACAGTGTTTTACTGTTTTACCAGATCCACCAGATCATATTATTAAATCTTTACAGAACATTTTCTATACATTTATATGGAATGGTAAGCCAGATAAAATAAAGCGATCTACATTAATTTGTGATTATACAAATGGTGGTTTAAAAATGCCCTATATTCAGTCGTTCATTCATGCTTTAAAGGTATCATGGATCAAGAAAATTTTAGACCCCTTGAACCAGAGTCCTTGGAAGGTGCTAATATCAGACCATTTAGATGCATTTGGTGGAGAAAAACTTTGGTATCTCTCTCCCTCAGGGCTAAAACAATTAGCAAAAAAAATCAATTCTTTTTGGCAAGACATCATTTTACATTATGGAGTATTCATGATAATCCATCCACAGCCCCCAAGGAAATTTTAAGTCAACCACTTTGGCTAAACTCTGAAATTAAAATTGGAGGAAAACCAGTTTTATATCAACATTGGGTAAAAGGGGAGGCATTTTTTATTAATGATTTATTGAAAAATGAAGGTGGGTTTCTAAGTTTAGAACAGTTTCAAGACAGATATGGCATAATTTCAAATTTTTTAGAATAAAATGGTTTACTGAAAGCAATACCCATGAAATTTAAAGAGGTTATTGCAGTAAATAACAAATTAGAAAAAGTTTGTGACAGATATGTGACATTATTGAACAATACTTTAAAAGCCTACAAAGCCTTTTTACAAAATGATGTTAGAAAAACATAATGTGCATCCTACAAAATCACAAGAAAAATGGCAGATTAGACTTGAAAAAGAAATTGTAAAGGAGGATTGGCACATTATATACTCAATACCTTTCACAACTCTTGTTAGTACAAAACTTCAAGCTTTTCAGTATAAAATTAACTTGAGAATTCTTTTTACTAATGAAAGGTTGATGAAATGTAATTTATCTGAAACTGAAATGTGCAGTTTTTGTTTTGAAACTAGAGAAAGCTTGGTACACTTATTTTTCCACTGCCCTCATGTCCGTCTTATTTGGCTTCAGGCTGCATATTGCTTACAAACAAAGTGTAATATTGACTTTGTTATATCACCAGAAATCTGTATACTTGGTGTACTCACTGGTCAACATTTCAATATATTGAATACATTTATAGTTATAGTTAAGTATTTCATTTATGTTTGTAAATTGAAAAATCAAATCCCAGTATGGAAAGACTGTGTTGAATATATCAAGTATTGTAAAAAAAAATGATTTTGATTCTCTGTACTTGTGTACCCCCAAGAAATCAAATAGTTTAAAATGTAAGTGGAATTCTATTTCTTCAATGCTTCAATGAGTGTAGTGTTTTTCAGTGCCTTATTGCAGGTCATAAATACAAAGCAAAACTTTTGGACTAGTGTATTTACAATTTCTTTTTTGTGTCAAATTATGTTAGTATGGTGACATTATTCATGATTGTTTTGCTACTTGTATTGTGATGTGTGCATAATTGATCAGAATAAAATATATATTACAAAAAAAAAGCCATACTGATACCTTGACTTTCAACAATAACATGACAAAAGCCATACTCATACCTTGACTCTCAACAATAACATGACAAAAGTCATACTCATACCTTGACTTTCAACAATAATATGACAAAAGCCATACTCATACCTTGTCTTTCAACAATAACATGACAAAAGTCATACTCATACCTTGACTTTCAACAATAACATGACAAAAGTCATACTCATACCTTGACTTTCAACAATAACATGACAAAAGTCATACTCATACCTTGCCTTTCAACAATAACATGACAAAAGCCATACTCATACCTTGACTTTCAACAATAACATGACAAAAGTCATATTCATACCTTGTCTTTCAACAACAACATGATAAAAGCCATACTCATACCTTGACTTTCAACAATAACATGACAAAAGTCATACTCATACCTTGTCTTTCAACAATAACATGACAAAAGCCATACTCATGCCTTTCATTTCATTAATAATATGATGACAAAAGCCATGCTCATACCTTGCCTTTCAACAATAACATGACAAAAGCCATACTCATACCTTGACTTTCAATAATAACATGACAAAAGTCATACTCATACCTTGTCTTTCAACAATAACATGACAAAAGCCATATTCATGTATTTCCTTTCATTAATAATATGACAAAAGCCATGCTCATACCTTGCCTTTCAACAATAACATGACAATAGCCATACTCATACCTTGACTTTCAACAATAACAATTTAACATGACAAAAGTCATTCTCATACCTTGCCTTTCAACAATAACATGACAAAAGCCATACTCATACCTTGCCTTTCATTAATAATATGACAAAAGCCATACTCATACCTTGCCTTTCAACAATAACATGATGACAAAAGTCATACTCCTACCTTGTATTTCAACAATAACACGATGACAAAACTCATACTCATACCTTGCCTTTCAACAATAACCTGATGACAAAAGCAATACTCATACCTTGATTTTCAACAATAACATGACAAATGCCATACTCATACCTTGACTTTCAACAATAACATGATGACAAAAGCCATACTCATACCTTGCCTTTCAACAATAACACGATAACAAAAGCCATACTCATACCTTGCCTTTCAACAATAACATGATGACAAAAGCCATACTCATACCTTGCCTTTCAACAATAACATGACGACAAAAGCCATACTCATGCCTTGATTTTCAACAATAACATGACAAAAGCCATACTCATACCTTAACTTTCAACAATAACATGATGACAAAAGCCATATGGGAGACTTCATAAGTTGGCAAATCTTGTGTCCTATCCCTTTTGTTAGTTTAACAAATAAAATCATCATAAACTAAACAAAAGCCATACTGATACCTTGACTTTCAACAACAATATGATGACAAAAGCCACGCATACATTGCCTTTCAACAATAACATGATGACAAAAGTCATACTCCTACCTTGTATTTCAACAATAACACGATGACAAAACTCATACTCATACCTTGCCTTTCAACAATAACCTGATGACAAAAGCAATACTCATACCTTGCCTTTCAACAATAACACGATAACAAAAGCCATACTCATACCTTGCCTTTCAACAATAATATGATGACAAAAGCCATACTCATACCTTGCCTTTCAACAATAACATGACGACAAAAGCCATACTCATACCTTACCTTTCAACAATAACATGACAAAAGCCATACTCATGCCTTGATTTTCAACAATAACATGACAAAAGCCATACTCATACCTTAACTTTCAACAATAACATGATGACAAAAGCCACTCATACCTTGCCTTTCAACAATAACACGATGACAAAAGCCATACTCATACCTTGACTTTCAACAACAATATGACAAAAGCCACTCATACCTTGACTTTCAACAATAACACAATTACAAAAGCCATACTCATACCTTAACTTTCAACAATAACATGATGACAAAAGCCATATGGGAGACTTCATAAGTTGGCAAATCTTGTGTCCTATCCCTTTTGTTAGTTTAACAAATAAAATCATCATAAACTAAACAAAAGCCATACTGATACCTTGACTTTCAACAACAATATGACAAAAGCCACGCATACATTGCCTTTCAACAATAACATGACAAAAATCATACTCATACCTTGTCTTTCAACTATAAAATGACAAAAATCATACTCATACCTTGTCTTTCAACTATAAAATGACAAAAGCCATACTCATACATTGACTTTCAACAAGAACACAATGACAAAAGCTATACTCATACATTGACTTTCAACAATAACATGACAAAAGCCATACTCATACTTTACCTTTCAACAAGAACATGATGACAAAAGCCACTCATACCTTGCCTTTCAACAATAACATGACAAAAGCCATACTCAATCCTTGACTTTCAACAATAACATGACAAAAGCCAGACTGATACCTTGACCTTCAACAACAATATGATGACAAAAGCCACTCATACCTTGCCTTTCAACAATAACATGATGACAAAAGCCATACTCATACCTTGCCTTTCAACAATAACACAATTACAAAAGCCATATTCATACCTTGCCTTTAAACAATAACATGATGACAAAAGCCATACTCATACCTTGCCCTTCAACAAGAACACAATGACAAAAGCCATATTCATACCTTGCCTTTCAACAATAACATGACAAATGCCATATTCATATCTTGCCTTTCAACAATAACATGACAAATGCCATATTCATATCTTGCCTTTCAACAATAACATGACAAAAGCCACTCATACCTTGTCCTTCAACAATAACCTGATGACAAAAGCCATACTCATACCTTGACTTTCAACAATAATATGATGACAAAAGCCATACTCATACCTTGCCTTTCAATAATAACATGACAAAAGCCATATTTATACCTTGACTTTCAACAACAACATGATGACAAAAGCCACTCATACCTTGCCTTTCAACAATAACATGATGACAAAAGCCATACTCATACCTTGCCTTTCAACAATAACATGACAAAAGCCACTCATACCTTGACTTTCAACAACAGTAACATGACAAAAGCCACTCATACCTTGCCTTTCAACAATAGCATGACAAAAGCCATACCCATACCTTGCCTTTCAACAATAACATGATGACAAAAGCCATACTCATACCTTGCCTTTCAACAATAACATGATGACAAAAGCCATACTCATACCTTGCCTTTCAACAATAACATGACAAATGTCATACTCATACCTTGCCTTTCAACAAGAACATGATGACAAAAGCCATACTCATACCTTGACTTTCAACAAGAACATGACAAATGTCATACTCATACCTTGCCTTTCAACAAGAACATGATGACAAAAGCCATACTCATACCTTGACTTTCAACAAGAACATGATGACAAAAGCCATACTCATACCTTGACTTTCAACAATAATATGATGACAAAAGCCACACTCATGCCTTGGGGCTTTCAACAATATTTCAGTTATATACTGGCAGTTAGTTTAATTGGTAGAGGAAACCAGAGTACCCGGAGAAAACCGCCGGCCTGTCGCAAGTCACCAACAAACTTTATCACATGTCGCATCGGGTATACCTCACCAGATTGGGATTTGAACTCACAACATTAGTGATGATAGGCACTGATTGCATAGGTAGTTTGAATTCAGCTACCATACGATCATGACCACGATGGGCCCCTAATCATACCTACCCTTTCAACAATACCATGATGATGATCAGCATAGATAACATTTCTAAATCATTCATTAAAATATAATTTATTTTGGAATTCATACAAGTAATATAACAGCAACTAGTTAAAAACGTTTCTTTGGAATAATTGTTCATCGTAAAAATTGAGTGTCATACAGCAATAATTGAATAAATACTTCGAATTTTTTTCACAGGTATGTAGTGTACTGAGACATTGCTGTCAATATAAACAGTGAACTGTTGTTGATAGTATACCTATTGAATTCTTTTAGAGTCAGGGTTCCCACTCTTTTCCAGATATGAAATTCCAGGGTTTTTCCAGGACTTTTTTCAGTTTTCAAGAATAAGTTTTCTTGTTCGTTATTTGCTGCTTGAACAAATATTTTGTTATTATCATGGATTTCTTCGTGTGATTGAATATTGATCGCCATCATCGGAACTAATTCATGTAACATTGACCTGCACTACTTCTACAAACACATTGCAGATTCAGATTCAAGTTATCAATTCGTCCCTTTTTTTGGCCTATTGTAGACACTTTTATTATTATTGGGACAAATAAAGCAAGGGACGAATTGATTATCGGACCAAGGGAAGTAACTCGAAATTGACAAATTGCATCAAAACTTCCGGTGGTTATAAAATTACACTTTCAATAATGATTTCATGGGTAAATCCCGGATTTTGACCATTTTTTTTTATTTTCAAGGACATTTCCCGACTGGGAACGTGTATAGCGAAATTCCAGGGTATTTCCCATTTTCCAGGATGCGTGGGAACCATGTAGAGTAAATGAATGGATGAAACATTATGTAAAAGAGCCAAACAGTCATTTGTCCCAAGTTGTATGTGTGCAAACATTTTGTTTCAGAGATATGTGTGTAGGTGTTATTGTGTTTAACGCCACTTTCAACAATATTTAAGTTATATCGTGGCAGTCAGTTTATTGGTTGAGGAAACCAGAGTACCTGGAAAAAACCACTGACCTGCCACAAGTCTCTGTCAAACTTTTATCACATAATGTTTATCAAGTATACCCCACCATGAGGGGAATTCGAACTCACAACTTTAGTGTTGATAGGCATTAATTGCACATGTAGTTGTAAATCCAACTAACGTGGGTCTACTAAGGACAAAAGCCCCCCAATTATGAAAAGTATAAGATAATGTTTTATTTATATATTTGTCAAGGAGGCTTTTGTCCTGTTCCCAACTACCATACCATCACGGCCACAATGGACCGATATGTGTGTATTAGATTATTGGTAACCAGTATTAAAACAATGCTAAATATTTAAACAAAAAAAAAAACAGAAAATTTAAGAGAAAAAAAATTCTTGGCAAATTCCATAATGCGATGTGCACAATATAATATATTTGTATGTTTGCAAACATAGTGAAATGTTTCAATGATTTAATTTTGGAAGGAGTTGATTACACAGAATGGGTAAGATTCCCACCACCCACTCGCCATTCACCATGCAGTCTCATATTGCTGTCTAATTTAAACTTTCAACAAATGTTGGTGTTGAAGATGAAACCACATGTCACTGGCAAAATTATTCCTGTATTGGACACACAATGTATAGTAAGAGACACAAAGAATAAGTATTCCTATACACTATTTTGAATATACTTAATGAAAATTAACTAAAGAAATGTTTAAAAATATTCAAGAAAATAATATTACATAAAAAATATTACACAGAAAACAGCATTAACAAAGACAATAGAAAAAATAAACAAATTGTTATTAAGTTAAATAATATGTCAAGACAAAACAAACTATGTCCACTAAAATTCTCATACAATCACAATTCAGCTTCTTCATTCTTTCAGGCATTTTACAAATTCATCCAAACAAGCAGATTGACGAAATGTTCATTCCTCATCCAACCAGAAATTGAGATAAATAGAAGCTTTCACTTTTTATACTCCTATTCCTAAGGCTCAAATATATTTTGTCTAAAACGAGACTTGTCAAGGTTGAGAAATAAAACAATTTGAGCCCAAAAGTGTGTGAGATTCCCATCCAATCAGAAAGTGCCTTTTATGGTCAGTCTATCACTTGACAGGAAGTTCATTCTCTCAGAAAGCGTACTTACTCATTCATTCATTCAATCATTTTTTCTTTCATTTAAGTAAAACAAAACAAAAATTGTTTAAATCCTTAAATTGCACTGTCCACTACATAGCATCAAAGTGAAATTTATGTGAGTCTATAAGTTTTTCTTTTCTATCTTCAACCTGAAATAATAAAAAATTAAAATGATAAATTTTTATACATTAAACATTTTCCGCTTAAATTTTTTATCATTGAAATCATAAATAATAAACAATATGTGTCTATTTTTACTCTTCTTGGAAGGCTATATATAGTACAATTCATCCATAATGGATCATTTCTATCTGCAGCAGTGAACATGATCTTTTAAATAGATTATCGTAAAACATTGTAAGATGAAATGACCGGTAGGTTGATTATAAAAATTCAGGATACAGTAAAACTCTGACACTTATAAAGAACTCGTCTACAGTGAATTTTTGGTTATAATTAACAAAATTTCTGTTAATACATAGGTATAATCTTTGTAAAAAAAAACTGGAAAAAGCAAACGAGTTATAACAAATATTTGGCCATAACAAACCTAATTTTCATCGCCATTTACGGTAAGAAATGTGGAATGTGTAAACCAAGAATTGGTGCAGACAAAGTGTCAAAAGTATGGACCAAGGCCATTCGTTTACAAGATGTCAAAATAAAAGACCAAGAGAGTGTGTTGACAAGGTATCAAAAAGGTTTTTCTTTAATAAATAAATCTTTACCATATACAAGTATATATATGTAATTATTTCTTTATTATCTCACCTTTTCTCTCCAATGAAGTATTCCTACTATACCAGCTAAAAAACCACATGTTCCTATCAAGGCAGCACCAGTTAGTAATACTAGTCGACTGGGTGTTATAAACAGTTTGTTTACCCAACTGAAATTTGAATACATGTATTTAGAATGTAATAAAATTAATATGACACAGATGCCCCCATTTCCAGCTAATATTTAACTGAATATTATGCCAGGGACAGCCGGCAATAGCTTTCATAAATTGGGACAGGAATGCTTGCAATAGAAATACCTTCCAGATAGATACATGTATTATACATGTATGTCTGTCAGCTAAGTTGTATTGGTTTCCATAGAAACCGAAGGTTAGTATTGAGTACAAATGTCACTTGAAGCTTTACAAATTCATTTTCAATTTAAATCCCTATTTAATTCATTTTGGTAAAGAAAGCAAAAATTTAACTTGACCTGTCTTTAGAAGTCAAAACATTGGGTAAAACTTTAAATACATTTGGTCAAGAAAATCTAAAGCTAGAGCATGAAAACAACAAATAGTACAATTAATTAAGGAGAATAAATCTGGAATCTCAAAAAACATAATTGCCAAAACGTTGTGTAAGTATTCCATGAGTATCTGAGTTTATTCCTGGTTCTAAGTGAGGTTTGTATTGCTGAGTTCATCCCTGGTTCTTAGTGTGGTTTGTATTGCTGAGTTCATCCCTGGTTCTTAGTGTGGTTTGTATTGCTGAGTTCATCCCTGGTTCTAAGTGAGGTTTGTATTGCTGAGTTCATCCCTGGTTCTTAGTGTGGTTTGTATTGCTGAGTTTATTCCTGGTTCTTTGTGAGGTTTGTATTGCTGAGTTTATCCCTGGTTCTTAGTGGGGTTTGTATTGCTGAGTTCATCCCAGGTTCTTTGTGAGGTTTGTATTGCTGAGTACATCCCTGGTTCTTAGTGTGGTTTGTATTGCTGAGTTTATTCCTGGTTCTTTGTGAGGTTTGTATTGCTGAGTTTATTCCTGGTTCTTTGTGAGGTTTGTATTGCTGAGTTTATCCCTGGTTCTTAGTGAGGTTTGTATTGCTGAGTTCATCCCTGGTTCTTAGTGTGGTTTGTATTGCTGAGTTTATTCCTGGTTCTTTGTGAGGTTTGTATTGCTGAGTTTATCCC
>MJUT01063667.1:72139-110756 GCA_002080005.1 Gigantidas platifrons
TTGCTGAGTTCATCCCAGGTTCTTTGTGAGGTTTGTATTGCTGAGTTCATCCCAGGTTCTTTGTGAGGTTTGTATTGCTGAGTTCATCCCAGGTTCTTTGTGAGGTTTGTATTGCTGAGTTCATCCCTGGTTCTTTGTGAGGTTTGTATTGCTGAGTTTATCCCAGGTTCTTTGTGAGGTTTGTATTGCTGAGTTTATGCCAGGTTCTTAGTGAGGTTTGTATTGCTGAGTTTATCCCAGGTTCTTTGTGAGGTTTGTATTGCTGAGTTCATCCCAGGTTCTTTGTGAGGTTTGTATTGCTGAGTTTATCTCTGGTTCTTTGTGAGGTTTGTATTGCTCAACCTCTAGTTTTGTGGACCATTGTTTGTCCTTTTTCTTTTGCCCATTGTATTAAATTGTCTGTCCTTTGATTGACAGCTTCTGATTACTCCTCAGGTATCTTCAAACTTTTCTTGTGGAGAGCTTTTTGTAACAGCTTGGAGGTCAAAAGTTGCTCTTGAAAAACACAAGCTATTTCATATCAGAGAGAATTTTGACCATCTCACTCTAAAATCAGAAGTGCCACGATGTAACTGAAATATTGTTGAAAGTGGGGTTAAACACCATAACCCCCTAACATCATACTTTAAATAAAAGTAAATATAAAGGTATATATAGTATACTTATAAATACAAACCACAGAAACAGTGTTCCAAGGTACAAATCAACAACAGTGTTCTAGCTCTACTGTTTTGACAAGGTACAAATCAACAGTGTTCTAGCTCTACTGTTTTGACAAGGTACAAATCAACAAGTGTTCTAGCTCTACTGTTTTGACAAGGTACAAATCAACAACAGTGTTCTAGCTCTACTGTTTTGACAAGGTACAAATCAACAACACTGTTCCAGCTCTACTATTTTGACAAGGTACAAATCAACAACACTGTTCCAGCTCTACTATTTTGACAAGGTACAAATCAACAACAGTGTTCTAACTCTACTATTTTGACAAGGTACAAATCAACAACACTGTTCCAGCTCTACTATTTTGACAAGGTACAAATCAACAACAGTGTTCTAACTCTACTGTTTTGACAAGGTACAAATCAACAACAGTGTTCTAGCTCTACTATTTTGCCAAGGTACAAACTAACAACTTTTTATCAGTATTAATTGTCATTATTCCCTAATTACAGTGAAATCTGTCTAAGCTAAACCTCTTTTGGACTAACTTATACATTTATACAGTTTAAATTAATAAAGATGTCCTGCATTGAGACTTGATTTAAAGTTTGGTTTACATAAGATTATGTTTTATTCAGGGTTCAGTTAAGTTTCTCTGTACTTGTATATATATCATCTCAGAAAATAACAAACTCCAACTACAATATAATACTTCAGTCTGTAGTATATCATATACAGGCCTTTCAATATGGGGAGGTACCAGGTACTTTAACCAACTTAAATGGTAATTGATACCTACTTATTTCAAAGAGTGTTGCATAAGATATTCATGAAAAATAGTCAAATTTTAATAAAAAACTAGAACTGTGAGTGACCTCACTGAGTGATACCCCCCGCTTGCAGTTTAGTAGGAGTTGTGCTTACAAGGTACATGCTCCCCCCTTTTCGTGAAAGTATAAGTTGAATTATCCCCCCTTTTAAATTTTGGACAGCAACCATATTCCTTCATGCACATCTGCAGGTAGTGTACTACAAGTGTAAAGTTTCATAAAAATCCAATAAGCCATTTAGGAGGAGTTGCGCTTACAAGGTACATGGACGGACGGACAGTATAAGTTAAATTATCTCCCCTTTTAAATTTTGGACAGCAACCATACACCTTCATGCAAATCTGCAGGTAGTGTAAAGTTTCATAAAAATCCAATAAGCCGTTCAGGAGGAGTTGCGCTTACAAGGTACATGGACGGACGGATGGACAGATGGACGGACGGACAGGGTGATTCCTATATACCCCCCAAACTTTGTTTGCAGGTGGTATAAAAAAGTACTGCCTGTAAATAGTGAAGTACTGGTACACTTGAAAAATATTGAAAGCCCTGCATATGCCCTCTATATCATATTTATTAAATATTAAAAGCCCTGCATATGCCCTTTTTAGCTAATTTATCAATGTTCATTATGACCTTGACCTTTATGTGTTACTTACCTGGAAGGTGAATTATTTGGATAAGGTATAATAATGAGCTGTGAATTAGGTATAACAGCTGCCCACGATCTTGTTCTTGCTGGCTAAATAAGGGTAAGAAATATTTGATTATTGATTATATTACAAATGATCTATAACGATCATTATTTATCTGTTCATTGAAAATTCCCTTGTTTTCAATGAATGTCTCTCAATTTACCTCAAGGGCCATCGTGGTAGTGATTTTATGGTAGTAGGATGCAATATCACCACTGATGTTGTGAGTTTGAATCCCGCTCAGGCGAGGTGTACTCAATACCACATTATGTGATAAAGTTTATCAGTGACTTACGGCAGGTCAGTGGTTTTCTCCAGGTACTCCGTTTTCTTCCACCAATAAAACTGACCGCCATGATATAACTGAAATATTGCTGAAAGCGGCATTAAACACCATAAACCAAACCAACCATCAATGTACGTCTCAATTGTTTACTATAAATGGTATATACATGTATAGTAAACACTAAGACTGACAAATGAAAAGGCTACAGCAAGTTTACAGTAGATTTAACAAGTGATTGTTGCTTACTGCCAAGGGAGCAATTTTTCAGCTCCTACATGGAGAGGGGAAGTTACTTTTTGATGAGATGGCAATATCTATTTAAATCTAGACCAAAATACAGAGTTGAATTTTGATAGTGGTAGCTCACTAACATAACGGTCCATGGTAAGACATGTCGCTCCACTGACTATGAGCCAACCAGTCTTTGCTCCTACTCCTTATAGCTGTATGCTCAGTGGAAAAGCAACAAATACCAATTTCATAGTCTTTGATTTGATCTGACCAGGGATCAAACCCATTCAAAAGCCATTCCTAATTTCGTCATGGTAACAATGTTCTGACATTTGAACAGAAAATCTATATTTCAAAGTGATTTTACACTCATCATAAAATGGAAGAAACGGTTTGTTTTTTCTACTTTCTGAAGATAATATTTCTGCATTTTGAGTATCAATATTTAAATATTACTGTCTCTAGTGGAGAAATACCTTTAATCTACGGGGAAAAAAGGCATGTCTATGAATATATTTCTATCTTACCTGCCCTACAGGATGAGGTATTCCTACTTCTAATGTGTCTACAAAGTTTGGAGTCTGTCCTAGTCCAAACACTGTAAATGGTAGCTGTAAACTAAAGTAGGCAGACTGAGTCAACTGAGATGCTGAAAATAAATTGTATTCAAATATCAAGAACCATTTTTACACCATTCCTTTGTGACACTGTATTTCAAAATATTGAAAATACCACATATGGGCCTTTTTGAAATTATCTAAAGAAAAACCATTCTAATGTAGTTGTTTAATATTCCTGGGTTGTGATTGGACAATGCTGTAGTTTTCACAGTATCAATTCCACGGTTGAACTATCATGAGAATTTTAGCTGATTATCGCTTACGTCATCTTGTCAATAATGTGACTATGTACATGATTAAATTATAATGCAGATACATCTATACACATGATTACATTAAAATGGAGATAACTGTATTGTATATGAAAATTTCACAGCATCAATTGTCGATTTAATGGTCGCAAATATCCGTTTACTGGCTCCGCTAACGCGTCGCTAGTAAACTCAATTTGCGACCATCAAATCTCCAATTGATACCATGAAATTTTCAAATACAATACTGTTATTTCCTAATTGTACATGTTTTTTCATTCATATACAACATTTTACTCTATGTGGGAGTTCATAAAGGTGCAACATATGACATTGATCTACAACTTTCATGCCCTCTGATTGACAAAAAATCAGCCTGAAAACATATTCCAAAAAAATAAAAATAAACAAAACACATTTATTTCACTTTATCAGGACACAACTACAACAGGAAACTATTATAAAAAAATTAATTTACACCTTTACTACATTTTTTTCTCAGGTGACCTTTTACATTTACATATACACTACCATTTAAAAACACCATCAAAGGGAGACAAATCAAATACTAGTACTTTAGTAGAAACAAGACAATGTATATATGAGAATTAATTAATGCAATCTTGGTCCTATCTTAATCTTTGCATTAATAAAAAATTATTGCAAACAATTCTAAATCTACAGTATTGCAATTTCCTCTTTGAATTTTTTTCTTTTTCTATAAACTGTACAGTCATTTTCTCTTCTGTGTACAAAACACCTGTACTTTCACTCCTCTGTGAAGAGGTTACTGCTCACATACTTTCACTCCTCTGTAAAGAGGTCACTGCTCACATATTATTCAGTAACGTACCTATACCAATCTGTAGATGTCCTTCGTTGTCCTCGGTAGTATACTTTACTACAGGTCCTGGTTGATTTATACCATAAGGCTGTAAATTATTAAAATCTTATTGATATATGTGAAGTGAGTGATTGCTTTTTAGTGCCAATTCAGCAATTTTTCAGCATATCATGGCAAGAACAAGTTAATTTTCAATGAGATGTTGATGAGGTCTGTTTTGCACTAGACCAACCTTGCTTGGTTGGATTTTTATAGTGCAAAAACAGTCTGTGGATAAAAATGTCGCCCCACTCGGACACATGATCCTGATTCTGAGCCAACCAGTCTTTGCTCTTCTCCTTAAGGTTGCATTCTTAGCGGAGAAGCAACACAATTTTATGGTCTTTGGTTTGACCTGATCGGGCTCAAACCAATGATATATCACACTTGAGGCGTGCATGCTATTCATTACCCTACCGATGCAGTTAAATAATATTAAGTAATTAGTTAAGTTTCATAAACATGACTAGGTTTATAGGTGTTTAACACCACTTTTAACAATGTCCAGTTATATCTTGGTAGTCAGTTTTATTGGTGGAGGAAACCGGAGTACTCACAGAAATTACCAACCTGCCGCAAGTCACTCAGTGACAAACTTTATCACATAAGCTTGTATCAAGTACACCTTGCCATGAGTATGATTTGCACTCACAACTTAAGTGGTAATAGTTACTGAATGAACAGGTAGATGTAGATCAAACAACCATACGATCACAATCATGACTGTCCAAGAGGTTAGAGTATTAATAACTGGTTTAAACCAACAAAGTATTGTGTGCCTATTCTAATCAAGGACTATCAATTTATGTAAGATAAATTGTTGACCTACAAACTTTAAATGACAAGGCTATTTTTAGATTCCTGTACACAATGTCAGTGGTATTAAATTTGTCAACAAATAACATTTTACTAAAGTATAATATCAATCTAAATTTCGGTAGCAACTTAACCATAATTCATTTGTTTAAAAAAAAAAAAATAGTATTCAAATGTATTGATAGTTACCTCTTTTTTAAATGGACAATTTTTGTAGCATAATCCACTCACAACTGTAAAATAAAAAAAAAAAAGAATGCATTTCATAATATAATTTTATTTCATGTAAAAAAAAATTACAAATTCATTTACAAAAAACTTGAGGCTCACCTGGTTTGTGTTAATTCAAGTCTAGTTTTGAAAAAAACAAAAAAATAACATTGGGTCATATACAAATATATTCACATTTAACCCATTAATATCATACTTGAGATAATTTTTTTAAATGGGAATTGGTCCCTTTTGTTCCCTCATATCATGGAAACAGCTGTTACAGCTACAACAAATCCATTAGCATACTTGAGAACATTTTGAAATTTCAGCTAATCAGAATGGGACATAACTCTTAAAATAAATGACGAAAAATTATCGTTTTTCATCTTGACTGAGATGTTGTCTTTTTATAGTTGGTTTTTGCATGAATCTGTTGAACTATTTCACTAGCGTGCTAACAAGTTAAAAATGAAAGACGGTTGATACTAAGTAATGCCAAAAAAAAACCTTTGGCAGATAAGCTATAGTGTATAAAACTGGGACCTTATCCTGTTTGTAAAAAATTGCATAAAACTCTTAAATTTATTGTGTGTCTGACATCCTACAAAGATAAACATGATGAAATCTCAATTGCATTTAAACAAATATATTACAGCATTGATAAACTTAACAGGGGGCAGTAGACCAAGACTGATAAAATTTGGCCTGGGCCACTGAAAATTGTCGGACAGTAGTCCAGCAGGCTACTAGAATTATGATTATTTCATGTGAAAAGTCAGTTGCTGGGCTACTAAAATTGCTATTTTAGAGTACCCAGTTGGCAACTGCAGTAAAAATGCAAAAGTTTGTCCCTGTTACCATGGTCTTTGTTTCAAGGGTTAGAGTTATGGTTCTTAACGCTACTCTCAACAGTATTTCAGTTATATCGTGGCAGTCAGTTTTACTGGTGGGGGAAACCAGAGTACTCGGAGAAAACCACCAACTTGCCGCAAATCACTGACAAACTTTATCACATAATGTAGTATCAAGTACAGCTCGCCATGAGCAGGATTCGAACTCACATTTTTTAAAATGAAAAGATCAACATGCAGTTCCTACCTTTAACTTTCAAGAAAAATGCATCATCTGTAAATACATGTTGTAACAAATGAATATGAGGCTGGTTATCTTCACCTATTGTTGTTACTATCAAATCCAGAATACCCTGAAAAAAATTAATGATTTCTATATATATTGTTATGGCTAAATCCAGAATACCCTGAAAAAAATTAATGATTTCTATATATATTGTTATGGCTAAATCCAGAATAATCTGAAAAAAATTAATGATTTCTATATATATTGTTATGGCTAAATCCAGAATACCCTGAAAAAAATTAATGATTTCTATATATATTGTTATGGCTAAATCCAGAATACCCTGAAAAAAATTAATGATTTCTATATATATTGTTATGGCTAAATCCAGAATACCCTGAAAAAAATTAATGATTTCTATATATATTGTTATGGCTAAATCCAGAATAATCTGAAATAAATAAACAATAGATATAGAATAATGTCTGTTTTGAAGGTTGAGACAGACATTATCACTAGTATCACAGCAAGTCCATCTGAAGAGCTGTGATAATGTATATCTGTAATATTATAATGTGCTTGACATCACACTGACTGATAATTTTCAGAATCAAAGTCAGTTTGTTGATAATGATAGTATCACTCTATGAGATCAAAGAAAAAATGTCCAAATTACTGATAATACAAATAAAATCATAACAAAACATAATAGTAGTATTCCTATTCATTGGTTCCCTCTTTTGGCAGTAAAATATGTATGTTTGTAATGAGATAATAACAGGTCACATACCATAGCCATGTTAAAAAAAAGTCCTCAAATAAAATGATCCATATTAAAGTGAAATCTGTCTAAATTGAACCCTGAATAAAACCGAATCTTGTAAAAATTGAACATTAAATGAAGTCCAAACGTAGGAAATCTTTGTTAATTTAACTTGTATAAACCAAACACCTGTCTATACCAGACACTAAAACTGGTCTCAAGGAGATTTGATTTAGACAGGTTTCACTTTATTATTTTGAGGCAGACCATATGTTGACTTACATCATCTTGGTAATCATAGAAAGCAGGTATTAACGCTTTTTCTTTGTTGGAATGTAGTGGTATTTCATACGACAACTGGAATGTTCGTCCGGTTTCACAGCCAGAGCATGCGGTATTCTCTAAGATGAATGCCTTCTGTTGAAACCTAGAATAACATTGTTGATTAATTACTATAATATCTATGTCTATGTATTATCTAAAGTTCAAGATATTAATGAAATTGTCCATGAACCAAAACAAAAAACTGGAGGCCTATGTAACATAACAACAAACCCAAATAACACAGAAACAATGAAAATTCATTTCATGTCTCTGTTTCATCTGTTGGTTTCCATTCAACAACTTCCCCTTAAGCAAATCATTTGAAATTTATATCAAAGGTCAGGAACCATACAAGGTAAAACAAGTGGTATTTTGGACTTTTAACCAATTGAAAACATGTCAATTTTTGTGATTTTCTTGCTCTAATTTCAGTTTCCCTTCACCAGATTTATTATATTGTCTGCTCCACCAGGCATTACTTATAGTTTAATATTAGCTGGAAGCAAGGGAATCTGTGTCCTAAGTACACATTCTTCTTTTATTTTTGCTTATCATTATTCAACTGAAATTTTCTGCAGTAATGTAAAACAAAAAACAAAATTGTAAATTCTCACATTTCTTCCTATTTTATTATCTACTTTACATACCAAAAAGTACTGTAAGCAAACTATAATATTTCAGGTTGAGAAAAATAAACTACCAAAATAAGTACAATAATGAAAACATACCCATCTGCAGTAGAATTACGTAGAACAACTACAAGATCAGGATACCCATCAAGGTTATAGTCTCCAGCACGTACAGTGATAGGTGTGTCAGTATAAGTTCCTGGGTTACTCTTAGGGGGAACAAAGTTCCACGTCATCTGATCAGTCTTTAGTTTAAGGTCTAATTTACTCCACTGAAAAAAATATTTCGTACAAATTAATTTACAAATGTTTATCAATAAAATCTGATTTTTGCGAAGGATATGAATTTTAGAGATTTTTTATGATTGGATACATGTATACCTATTTGTTATATCCCTATAAAGGTATACACAGCTAAATAATCACATATCTTACATGTAACACCACGGTGCCACAAGTGGAGCAGGGACTTTTAAACTCTGGATCACCTGTGTTTATCTCCTGCTTTATGTGGGATTTATGTTGCTCAATCTTGAGTTCTGTGTAATGTTTTGTCGACCACTGTTTGTCATGTTGTACTTTTTCTTTTGGCCATTGTGTTGTCTGTCCTTCATATTTAAGGCTTCTGGTTATCCCTTTGGTATCTTTAAACCTTTCTTACTAGTTTAAGACAGGGCTTGATCTAGATATCAAAACACAATGGCCAAAAGGACAAACAACGATCTACAAAACATACACATAAAACTAAAGAAAGAGTAACATGAACCCCACTAAAAACTGGGGGTGAACTCAGGTGATACGGAAGAGTAGACAGTTTTTGCTCTTCAAGTGGCACCTGTCGTGTTAATCTAGTTACAAACCCGGTTATAAGTCTTGAATGAGTAAAGGAAATATAACATACCAAATTTACACTTATAGCATTATACTTCCTAAACACTGAAAATGGAAAATGATACAGTGACTGTCAACAATTTTCAGCCAACTACAACAATATAGTCATACTTACTTTTTTATTAGGATCTGTAAGAATATACAAGAAACTATGAGTACAAGATTGGTTTACACAAGCTGGTAAAACAGCGTGTACATGAATTCCTTCACCTACAATATACACCATTCATTATTTTACTTTAAACAAAAAACTTAGGGAAAAGGTAAACAATATAATATAACATGCATATTTTATGACATGTGCAATGAGCAAACACTTTACGTGGAAAAAATAATGTGCAATATCACAGTCTAATGTGCAAATGAGACTGAATATAGTTGACCTAGAGAACAGATCCAATCGCCAGAACTAAAAAGCTTTGATGAAAAAATCAAAGAGATGTGTCCACAAGACATGAATGCCCCTGCTTCCAGCTAAAACTAAACTGAACGCTATGTCTGGTGCAAAACATTTAGTCAAGGGAAACTAGAGTTAGAGCACAAACAACACAAAAATTGCAATTTTCAATTAATTAAGGGACATAGAGTAACTCAGGAACTATACTTCAAATAATAATAGCCCAATGAAACTTGACATGTGCTCTGTGTATTGTTGTCCAAAACAATGAGAAAAATTTTCAAAACATTTGGCCAAGGAAACTAAAGTTAGAGCAAGGAAACCAAAACAGGATGGACGGAAAGATGGTCATGGGTAAATTTAATGTCGCATTGCCTTACGGTGAAGGCATAACACACCATGATATAGCTGAAATATTGCTAAAGTTGGTGTTAAACACCAATCAATCAATCAATCAATCAATGAAGGCATAACAAAAGGTATAGTTTAATTCATTGGGAATTTCCTTAAAATAAATGTTTTATCAAAATAACACAAAATAATTGATGATTTTACCTCTGTTAGAACCAATATCTAGGAATGTAACTTGTCCAAACAAATCAGCATCAGTAGGATAGTCTATAGCCTTGTGATCATATGTTAAATTACCATTCTGTAATACAACAATGTCATATTATTATCTTATCTTCCATAATTTTGTCATTTTATAAATTTTTTATTGTGAAAAAGTAAAAACAAATATCAACATTAAAAATATCTTGCCATCAGCGGTCTCAGCACTGAGTATGAACTAATCGTTTCCATAGCACTAAACATATGCAACCATGTTATGGTTTAACTCTGCCACATTTTTGTGTCTGTCCCAAGCTAGGACCTGGATTTCCAACGTCATATGCCGTGGTCTTTTTTTTTGTTCAGTGAGTTAAGGTGAGATATGATTGTTCGCTTTGTTGATATTGGTGGAATTGATGACCATCACAGTTTAAACTTTCTTTTCATAATATTAAATAAGACTAGAAAAGCTGATCAACTCATTTTGCCCCGATTTTAAAATTTTAACAGTATAGAATCAATTAGGTTACGATACATTGAAAAATTGCCAAAAGTCGAATGACACAAGTTGATATATGAGTTGTTCATGTTAAAATATAATTTTGTTCTACGTATATTAGTGATTTGTACTACAACATTGCTGATCACAAAACAAAGTTGTTGGACTATAAATAACCAACAAAGTCACATGACATACGTCAATATGAGCTGCTTGATATGATGTTCCAAATATACCTGGTAATTGATCTGACTTATGAGGTAACTTAAAACAGACCTACACAATGAAATCAGAAAACTTGATATTCCAACTAAAAATATCAGGAAAAATTGAAAATCAGCAAAAGTCACTTTCCATATTTGACAACAATAAAAACACTGTTCCTTTACTTGATATTGTTACTAAGTGTAATGTTGGATAGTCTCTCATGTTCATTTACATCCATATCCTTTCTTACTAATTGAGACAAGATGTGGACACATTTCTTTATATACTAATTAAATATGGTTACCTATTAATGAATGTAAATGAAAGATCTTCATAAATTCACAAAACTTAGTGCTTGTTAGTTTAAACATATCTTATTGTCATAACTAATGACAAATGGATACTTCTTCTTGAAGTTAAATCTTTCAAAAACTTTATCATAGGAGAAACAAAAATCAAAATTTTTGGTCCAATATATTTAAATACCTGGCTATACCAATACTCTAGTTGTGATTTACCATCTTTCTCAGAAACAATGCTTAAATCTGTAATAAAAATGTATATTAACTTTCTAATGTATTTGTTTGAAAATATGTAAACTTAAATAAGTGCTTATAGTTATTGTACCTGTATTTTTCAATATTTTAAAATGCTTGTAGTGGTCCGTTATATATATGAGAAATTTGCATGTTGGACTTTTAATTTTCTGTCTAAATGTGTCTAGACAAATAAAGGAAAAATATATTTGTATACCTTTATTACAGAACAAATGGATAGATTACAGGATAAATCTATGTATTTTGTTTCATTCATAACTCTAAACTTCAATATTTAATATATATGTATTATAAAATATACCTGCAGTTAAATCACCATTTAAATCTACGAAGGCACTACTTTGTGGACGTATCAATGGACTGGATGAAGATAAAGGCATTGTTGTATAATTTCTAGTACCTTTACTGTGTAAAAAAAGAAAAAGAAAGATATGATATTCATTGGATAATCTATGACAACTATCACCATGGAAACATACAAAAACACTTCTCTTCTATATTAAAATCGATCATGCATGTATCAAAATGGTTATAAATTTGTCTTTCAATTTTTTAGGGTTATGGTGTTTAACACCACTTTCAAAAATATTTCAGTTATATCATGGAGGTCAGTTAATTGGTGGAGGAAACCGGAGTATTCAGAGAAAGCCATCGACATGCCTTAAGTCACTGACAAACTTTATCACATAATGTTGTATCGAGTACACCTTGCCATGAACGGGATTCAAACTTCACGTTTTTAACCATATACCACAAGTCACTTGTAAAAAGTGGTCCACTCATGTGTTCAATGATGTTTCCTAGTCTATTAAGTTCTAATACAATATATTGTAGTTTAATTCAATAAATCTTAATGATAAAACGGAATCGTGCATACACATTTATTGAACATTAAATTAATTCTCCACATTTTAAATCTTTTCAAAAATATTAACCTCACTATTCAAAACACTTCATCTTGTACATTTAATTTTTTTTTAAATATATGTAAAAAACGTGATGGCATGTGCTCATTATTTATAAAATTCTGGAGTTTTTTTGTGAAATTTCACATTTGTGTACCTTCGACTGATACCTTTCATATAATGAAGTTACATTTTTTGCAAGCCTTGTTCTATTTAATTCCTATTGCAATTTTGTTTTTACTGTCAACTAATTTTTTAAATATTGTGATCTGATCCGAGCCTGTGGTTGTTTCAGATAAAATATAATGACGAGAAAAACAGTGCCACACCATTATATGACCGCAAAATATTGACAGCCATATAATTGAGTAATTCTATCATATAGGTTTTAATTATTCTGAGATTAAAATATTCATTTTCATCCAAAGCTTTCTTCAAAATAACTTACTTAAAGATATAAAATTGCCTTTTTCCATCTGGGGTTTCTCCTAGTAAATCAGGAATCATATCACCATTGGCACTGAAATATGTAAAAAAAAAAAAAAAATAACAAAAATGGTATACATTCAAATAATCAATTATACATTGTATATTCTTCTTTAAGTGGTAAAATCATATTCATTTTTTTTTCAATCTTTGAAGAAAACTAAAAATATTAAATAGTCTTGAGATGCCACAGCAATAAAACTGTATCAGACATATTTTCCTATAAATATCAATTAAAAACTCACATACTGGGTTAAACATTGGCCCTTATCATACCTTATCCTTACAACTTTTGCTAATGGCTGTCTTGAATCAGACACCAAAGTACCAAGAAAGTACATCATATGTGACAATGAAAGCTTCATAAGAAGGTTAGTATACAAAATATAAAAAAAATAACTACAAATTTAAAAATACACAGCTCCTATTCAATTTGCATAATCAACTCTGGTTATTATTCAAATCATTTAGATAATATTTAATTTAGTTATGTATGGGTACTGATTACCACTTTTTTTCTACACAAAATACTATATTTGTATTGTCTTAATTTAAATACTAACTCCAATAACAATGGCTGATCCTTTAATCCTCCAAGTAGTTCTAAGGGTGCTGCATCTAGAAGAACAATATCATTTTAACTTTCACATCATATATGTTACTGCAATATTGGCATGGAAAAAGAGGATACAAAATAGTTGCAATGGACCTAAATTTCCACCGACTTCTGTCATTATCTTTTGTTTGAGTTTAAGGTTTGCCACACAATGCCAGAGGAGTCGTTTTTCCTGTTGCAGTTGATTACATTGTCGACCATTACTGTTTATCATTTTGCCATTATAGGGGACACACTCATATTCTTTCATCAGAATAATAATTTCTTACATATTCATTAAAACATTTTTCTGTAATTGTTAGAATGTTCATAATATTTTTCACTAATACAAATTTCCATGATTACAACACTTTTTTTTAAACAATCAATTGTGTTAGGCTTGTGGTCAAAAGTCAATGACCTTGACCACTTAGCTACCTTGACCCAATAATCATTTTGTGCAAAACTAAATCAGTATATCGTATAGGAATCAGCAGACAGACAAATGCCATTGTCAATTAGTGAATTACGATTGTCCTTCTCCATCACTTGTGGATTTTGACAACCTTTATATTCATGAATGAATAATTCATAAGATTCTTATCTAATTGGTCACATTTCAAAATATTATCGCTATATATAGACAAGTAAGATTAGAATAATCTGTTCAATTAATACATGTAATATAAACATTTTAGTGTTGTTATACAAACTATTATATACAGATCAGTTGTGAAACAAACTAGAAAACAACATTTTCATATTAACTGATCTACAGGTGGTCAAAACTGATGGAGGAATAAGCATAATCGAATGTGGGTTAGCGACGACAAGTTGAACCTTGTTGTGCCGCAGTTGAAATGATCAATGCTTTTACTTCAAATTAATAAACCTAATACAGCTTAATGCTACCACAAATGATGACAAACTTCAGAGTTCAAGGTTCAATTTTTACTCTATATTCAGTCTTTGCCTTAATTTTTTTTCACCTACATGTACTTGCCTGAAAGAAAAATCTTGAAAAGTTTTCTATTTATTCAAACAAATTCTTTCATAAATTTCACTTGTCCGAATCCAGTTTTCCTTGTCCCAGACTTCGGGAAAGTGGATTAGTAGTAATAGTACAAGGACTGTATATTAACTTCAATTTAATTATCATTGAAAATAAATACCAAGTTTGATCTGTTGTTGCTGTCCCCAATGTATTTCAACTTTGAGATTTGTTGACCCCGTTTGTGACCTGGTAACCAGTAAATCCATTTGGTTGTCACCGTCAAAGTCAGCAGGTACCACACTAGTAATGATTGTTCCATTGGCTGTGTTCCCACCAATCAGTAAGTTCTCTTCATATTTACTCTCATCAGTTGCTACTGCTTTTGTAGAAAGATAAAGTTTTACACTAGTTCCTAAAATGAGAAATCAAAATATGATGTTGGGATATCCAAATTATCCACATCCAGTTAAAACTGGATTTACATTAAAATTAAGAGTTTAATGCCAAGTTGCCAACTTAAGCAGTACTGTATTTCAGATATATTGTGGCTTGGAATTAAATATTTCTAACAATTATAAATACATTTGTATTTCAAAACATTTGAGACAAAAATATAATTTTTATATGCATATTTCATGGTTTCGGTTCCGTTCGGCCTGATTGATATTAAAAATAACGAAGTATAAATGATATTTATATAATTAATGGCTTATAGATAATAAATTGAGAAATCTTAAATATTGGGCATACTAAAAGTGTATGTTTCGATAATGAGCAAAGTTAAACATTTCAGTACCATAGAAATTATGGAGATCTATGTTTCACTCATACCAAGCTAACATTGAAAGTGCATAGTTACAAAACCTAAGCCCCCAATCAATAATTGGAATGATGAAATCAACAATTATTAATTTCAAACAATATACCTAATAATTGCTTGAAAAGAACTTAATTAATTTCCCAAAAGTTCCTTTTTTAATTAATACTTTTCTATACCATTACTTAAAATATGCATTATGTTCATTGAAATACTTTTTGATTATCACGGTGAACGGACCCAGGGCGAATGGACCCCATACCATATTTTGCTATGGACAGATTATGTCAGAACAAGTGCACGTACAAATGTAAGATTTCATATATAATATAGACATATTTTCTAGTTCAAATCTGCACATATAATGATAATCTCTTACTGTTTTGGTAGTTAAAGAAAACTTACTCGGAAGCCTAATCTCAACGAGATTAGACTGGAGATACAAAGTAGAACATTTCTCAAGGAGAATACTCATGATCATCTACTGGTCGGGGAGTAGTTCTCGCCAACTGTCTCATTTAGCGCAAGCGCTCGCGAATTTTCGTCTGATTTTTTCACCATCATTAAAGAACGTCGTACCAATCCTTCGTATTAATTTTTATCGAATTGCATTGTGAAATATCGTTAAAATCGGGTAAAAACCCTACTGCACCCCACTTTCTGTCATAACACCAACAGGGGGTCACGTGTGTTGGTACTCTTAACATAGGAAAACACATGGAATGACCATCGGAGAATCTAGTGACAGCATATTTCCAATATATCTCTAAAAAATCTTTAAGATCTTTCTAAAAAGTGTCACACTTTGCCTTATTACTTATCCCTACAATCCAAAATACTCACGGTTGCAGAATAAAAATAGATTCCATGTGGATGCAAATGGCCACCTGCAGTGTTTACGTCATCAATTACCTTGACCGCTAATTTATACATGGATCCTATATTATCACATTGGGCATAAAACATGGACAAAATATTAAAATTAATTCTATAAAAACTGGAATTATTACTTTTCATCAATAAAATGAAAATTATCAGGTAAACCACTGTTGAAAAGGATGTATTTTACGGAATGGGGGAGCGGCGTGGGGATGGCATGAGAGCCTTTAAAACAGCGATGAATAATTATAAGAGTTTGCTACAAACTAACGCAAAAACCTGTTAACTTTTTAAGAAAGGGTTTTAATTTTCTAAAATGTCGTTTTCATTTCCTTTTGATGCATTAGCTTCACAAAGAACAATATTTCTGAAAGTTGGCGAGAATTGCTTCTGTTGCGGGCATTTTCTGTTAAAAAACGCAATATCGTAATAATGGATCCCCGATCAGCGTGCGCTCTCCTTTATGAAAATCCATTTCGTAGGTAAATCGTTATGGTTCATGCAAAATAATAATGGGGTGAAACAAAGGTTTCTCGAATGCTTCTTAAAAAAATTAAATAAAAAACGTAAAAAATGGCGAGAACTACTCCCCGACCAGTAGCTTTATTAGCCTTTTTAATGACTTCATCATTTCATGAAAATGCTCAACGGATCAGACAATCTAAAATAACTCAGGTACAAAATGAGTTCAAAATACCTCCATCTGCTATGACAAATATATCAGTGTTTTTATTGCCATTGAAATCACCAAATGCTGCCACCAATCCCTTAGCAGACGGCCCCAAACTCTTAGATGTCACATCTTCAAAAGAACTGGATTGTGCGTGCTTAAATAGAATTAAAGAGATCACTTGTGTTATTATTAAATTGTAATTCATGTTTTCTTCATTGTTCTGGAAGAAACCTTGTCAGTTTGTGTACTGGGGATGTTTTTGATTCCTGATTTCTGAGTAATAAGTTAATGACACTCTTCAGTTAGAAGATAAACACAAAATATGTACTGTGAATCCGACATCATTAGTTGTTTACATTTTTTTCATGGGTGAAGGTTCTTCAAATAATATTAAAAGGAGATATCAATTCACACAAAAATGATAGAATTATAACATCAGAGGTTGAAACATGTGTTGTTTGGTTTTTTCTCTCTTTGATTTGGATGTCTATTTATAAAAAAAAAAAGTATCTATGAATACTTAATTTATGTAAACCTAAGAAAAAAATATAATGCTTAAATCATTGCAAATAAATTTGAATAAAACCAGATGAAAGCCTAAAAAAGTAAACAAGATTATTCTATCAGATTATAATTTCAATACTTTTTTATATTTAATCATCACATAGCTTTGTTTCACTAGAAGCATTTTATTTATTGTTGATTTAAGAGGCTGTATGATATAGTGTTAATTAAATATATTTTTTTGGTAACCTTTAACATTCATGCTTCTGGTATATTTTTGGCCATATTCATCTAAATTCGTCATAATCGCTGTATTTTTTGTGATTATGAAAACATACCGACAAGATGATGCAAAATTCTTCTAAAAATATTCATGAGTGATAAAAACTGTATTTCACAAGTAAATTGGTATTCTTTATTATGTGAGCTATATCATATTTTTGTGCGTTTTATTTTTCACCAATCTCATTAGTGATGTCATATCCACTAATTTGCATGACAATAAACAATTACTTGGTTGACAATAAAACAATAAAGTAATTGACAGGAAAATAACACATTTTTAAACTTTTATAACTTTTTTATTTCCAAACCAATTTCGGTTCTGTTAATTGTTTTAGAGACTTAAAAAAAAATCATATTTTTTATGTCAGTTTATATCTTTTAATTTTGATATGATAAATTCATAATTCTAATATGAAATAATGCATTTTTACACTTCAAAACTAAATAAAACAAGATTGAATTTCCAATCCTTTTATTCTGAATAGTTTATCAAACCTTCAATGTGAATTAATTATTTCTATATAATTCTCACTTCTGAAAGAATTATTCAATTATCTGAAATAACAAAAAAATAATGACAATTTAAAGTTGAGTCTTCAATGAAAGACAATGGAAATTTTCCATTTCTTGCCAACCAGACAGGTAAATTCTCAAGCCTGTGACATCACGGCAAACTCTCCAAATAGTACGCATATTCTGTAGAGTAGGTAAAGTAAACATCTGTTTCGCAATGACTGTCGGCCTACTTCATTTTAAAGATCTTGAGAACTTTCTGTACAAATGTAATATTATATTGGCTATAGCTTATTGATAGGATATGTCAAGTCATGAGTCGACAAAGAACAACTAAGCTATATTCCTTGGTTCACTTAATTATGGTGTACTGCAGTTCGGTTTAAGTCCTTCTACGTTAATTGCATTTTAAATTTGTTTTAATTTTAGCTCAAATATAATATATAATTTGAAATAGTTTAAATCTCAATTTATATTGAAAATTAGTCTATTTGCATGTATGTTCTTTCGAAATTTAAGTCTCACACTGCATTTATGCAAGGATTTATATATAGTATTCTACTATACAAACCCTTGATTTATGTGATCGACGGTTCTAGTTAAATAAGTCCAAATGGACAAATATTTTTAGTAAAATAAACCAACCCTTTTCCTTTCTAAAAGACCTTTGGAATAATTTTTGCTTCTTTAAATAGTCAATTGGATATTTCAGTTTAGTAGAAATAGTCCGTGAGCTTATTTCACTAGCAACTTTTTTCCGTCTGTACAAATTTTACATCAGTATTATTTTACGGTTACCTTTACAAGACCTACAAATTGAATGAACACTTTAGTAATCATCAATGGACCAGAATGGCTTCAAGATCATCACTAGTTTGTGCAGCAAATTGCTTTCAAAGCATCCTTTTTCGTGATGCCGTTACAATTTCTAGGTTGTATTCTTAAACATTATCTCGATGTTGAATTACAGACAAAATTTATAAAGCATATCACTGACACTGAGTGACTGACAGTGACACTGGTAATAGTAGTATCGGGTCGGTTCGCCCACAGGGCCTTGTCACTATCCACGTAAATATACTATCAATGCATAAACATATACAAGGGTGGACACCTTTTTTTACCCCCGCTCGCTTCAAGTTGTGTTTGTTTTTTAAATTCCTTCTAATATATTCAAAACCCTGTTTGGTTCAACTCCCAAGACCTTATTCTTTTAAAAAAATGTCATGACCTCCCCTCGACTACCTCTTGTGAAGGCGAATTCTAGACACTTCGGCACCTATGTGAGACATTTCGGCACCAAGACAAATTGGCACTTGTTTTTTTTCTTTGATTTTACGTACAAAACTTCCAATAGCCTTGAACCAATTCCAAATTTTCGGAAAAGATCCTGATCATGCCGATTCTAATCCTGATCCACGTTTAGTTATTGATGAAAAGAAACGGCTCATATTATTTGTCTTCATCACTCCAATGTTAACCCTACGGAATACTTGTGGAAAATCCCCCATTTAAATTACTGCACTGAGTCTGTTGTTTATGGAATTTACACCAGGTATGACATTTATATAAAAAGTAAGTCATAGGAGTGCATGCATAAACACTTCACATTTCTTGTCCTCAATTTTCGAAATGCTTTTGATCTTAATTAAGAGAGTTAATAATGGCTTCTTTTAAAGAATATTTAAATCAATTATGTTTTGATTGCATTTAAACGATCATTGATGTTTTTGGGTTTTTTTTAACTTTCTTTGATTTTTAAAAAAAAGCTAATCACGTTTGCTTGAAAGAAAATGCGGTACCGATTTGTCCTGGTGCCGATTTGTCCTTATACCTAACTGTCTTGGTGCCGAATTGTCTTGTAACTTGTGAAGACGGAGTGGTCGTTTTTGTCAGGAATTCGCCCAAGTAGAGAACTTCATGGAACACAAAGTAAAAGTAACAACGCCACCTAAAAAAACGGAAGTTCGGAACTCTCGGGGTTTTAGCTTTTTTCGAATGATTTCCCGCGGTTCCTTATATTTAGAAATACGATAACTAGAGAGAAAACCAAATATCGAATGGTAAAACCCCGAGTTCTGAACTTCCGTTTTTTTATAGGCGGCACTGTTACTTTCACTTTGTGTCCCATGACGTTCTCTACTCGGGCGAATTCCTGACAAAAACTATTACTTTATTTTATTTAACTGGTCGGGCGGAGTTGGCCTTTAAATTTACATGAGAGCATTCGATTTTATTTTGTGTATGTACAGGGCAGTTCCCATTATTGACATTATTGAACTGTATTCAGCCGTGTCACCGAAATCAATTCATACAAAAGGAATATAATGCACAAGGGTATATAGCTGTATAAATGAAATTGATCAGGTAACCTGACCCTCCTAAATACATGGACTTTCCTGTAATCAGTCAACCCGTGTTAAGCCACGCCCAACCAGTTGAAAAAAATAGAGTAATACCACTGCGCCTTCACAAGAGGTAGTCGAGGGGAGGTCATGACATTTTTTGAAAAGAATAAGGTCTTGGGAGTTGAACCAAACAGGGTTTTGAATATATTAGAAGGAATTTAAAAAACAAACACGACTTGAAGCGAGCGGGGGCAAAAAAAGGTGTCCACCCTTGTATATGTTTATGCATTGATAGTATATTTACGTGGATAGTGACAAGACCCTGTGGTTCTCCCTAGACCACAGGCGCTTGTGTCGAGTCAAAAATATGCTCGCTATGTACATGTACCTAAAATACCACAAGGCCGGACTCACTCCTACTACCCCTGTCACTTCAACCGCTATTTCCCATGTTAAATAGTGAAATGATTTTGCTGCAAGGAAAATCCGTTTTTTATGTCTTCCTACCTTCTTCACCCCCATACTGACAGATAATCCTCCGATTTTGTTGACACACGACAAATCGTGGGCTGCAAAAGCGAAAGTATGTCTTTTCGCCTTTCGGTCGTTCTTGGGTTTTATTATTGCCTTACGAAACGTACATGAGAAGTTCATATTTTGGCACCTTGTAATTTGAATTTGGAATTTCTAGTGTTTAGTAATTATATATGATAAAACCCGAGAACGAACGAAAGGCGGAAAGACGTCACGAGACCTACTTTCGCTTTTGCAGCCCACGATATGCCGTGTGTCAACAAAATCGGAGGATTATCTCTCAGTATGGGGGTGTAGAAAGTAGGAAGATAAAAAAAAAAGGATTTTCCTTGAAGAAAAATCATTTCACTACGCAAATCAGTAGGCGATTTGTGTCCTATCGACATTTTGAGATGGGAAATAGCGGTTGAAGTGACAGGGGTAGTAGGAGTGAGTCTGGCCTTGTTGTATGTTAGGTACATAGCGAGCATATTTTTGACTCGACACCTGTGCCTAGATCTAGATCTAGTAGTAGTAGTACTAGTAGTAATAATTACTCTTTCACCCTGGCCTTGGTCCGTTCGTCCTGAAAGTGGATCCGTTGGCCCCGATGATTAATAAGTATTTTAATGTACATAATGCCTGGTTTTATTTAAAATAAAGATGTGATGATATAGAAAAGCATTAATTAAAAATATATATATGAGCTTTTCGAAATTAATTAAGCAATTATAAGGTATATTGTTTGAAATGCTTAATTGAAATTAACAATTGTTGTTTTCATCAATATAATTCTTAATGGGGAATCTTGTATATCTTCAATCTTTTTATTTTCATTAATTGATGGTTTGAGAGTTGCTATGTTTAACTTTACTCAGGATCAAAATATACACTTTTTAGCATATTTAGAATTTCTCAATTTATTATCTATAAACCATTATATATCATTAAAACTTCATTTTTTTTTAATTATCCTACTTATATTAAGGTGAATGGACCCTGGGCGAACGTATAATAGGGTTAACTGGCACTAGAGTCAGTAGAGTAGTCTAGTATAAGTAATCTTATTGAGATTAGACTTCCGAAGACATTTTCTGCTCTGTTTCCTCAGCCTAATCTCAACCAATTCCACCAATATAAACAAAATGAACAATTTCTTCTCACCTTCTTCTTCTTGTGGAATAATTCCCTCCAATGTCCGGAGAACCACTATAAATAGTGTGCTGTGTGTAACGGTTTAAAACTGTTATATATACTGTAATTTGCCGGTTGAATGTAATTTAAAAGCACTATAAGCGTGTGTCCAACACCAATATTGTACGTTGCCAGTTAAATGTAATATAAAAGTACTATTAAGCATTTGTCCAACACCACTAATCTATAAAGAATTAATCCTTCACCATAAGCATTAATATATACATCTATCGCATGTCGCGAACCCACCACTGCTACAACAGTTCAATGAGTCAACAAATGTCTATATTCACTATGTACTAAACAACCGGATGCTATGTTAAATGTCTTTGCAAAGAGCGGATAAGTAGCTATCTATTTATCACTCACGGCCGTATTCTAATATCACAGAGTCTTCCGTTGGTATATCTACTTTCTGATTATAACTATGCAATGTTCATATACATGTATGATTGTTTGCTATGATGTTTAATGTTTTGGTTTTTTTATTTTACAAGAGTGGATGAATATTATCACTCATGGTCTAAACTATACTAGACACTGTTCTAAGCTTATTAGTTCCACTTTATCATATAAAACGAACTGATATGGCATTCAGTTGAAAATTTCAGATGTCAAGAGCGAGAGCACAGGTTTAAAACCTAAAAATATATTAAGTATGGTGAAAAAGTAATTAACTTCGAATTAAGTAAAAACAGAATTTAAGACTTATCTCAAGGGTAATTACTAGTAAAAACAAAATAGCTTAACTCTTAAGGGTTATAATATACAGACTTAAATCTTAAAATCTAAAAAAAAAAAAAAACATTAACCTTACTACTAGGCTATAGATAAAAATAAAATATAAGTTACTAGCAAAAACAAAAGAGCTTAACTCTTAAGGGTTATAATATACAGACTTAAATCCTAAAATCTAAAATACTAGGCTATAGATATAAATAAAATGTAAATCATAATAGAGTAATATGGGTTTATATATCCGACAGGAGCCCCAAGCACACAGTACCTTCCTATCTCACCTCAATTCATCATATTGCAATTTCAAAATGAAATCTGTTCATGAAAAAACAAACCGATTTGTACATCTATGCAGATTTTTGCATGGGAAGTATTCTCTTATATTGCCCATTGACACTGTATTCTCACCATTGACTATGTCATGGATATTGATATAGTTTTTAAGTACACATAAATCTGAAATTTCATCAATAAAAACCTCAGTCGCTCTTAATTTATTATCCACTTCTTTACTGTTTGCATATAGAAGGGGACAGGAAAGCAACACAAAAACTTGTATTCTTTATTCCAGCTCTTTTATCCACAACAAACATTCTATGCATAATGTGTTGCAATAATATAGGCCAAAAAAAATGTTTTCGATACATAGAATGTTCAGTTGTTTTCTTATAGTAAAATTTTCAAGTTGAACAGATTGTTTTTCAATCTCAGTAAACTTCAACAGATTTTGCCCAACCCTAAAATATGTATTTGCTGCTTCTCTGCTAGACATGCAACATTAAGAAGTAAAAGGAAAGACTGGAATCAGGATGTGCCAGTGATGTGACATGTTTATATGGGAACTGTTGTTTCAGTGAACTAGCACTAGAGAAATACTAATAAGTGTGTTGGTCTAGTACAAGGCAGACATCATCATTATCTCATCGAACATATAACTTTTTCTCGCCATGATATAGCTGAAAAATTGCTCCTTTGGTATTAAACAACAATCAATCACTCAATTTAGTTAATTGACCAGTTTCTGATTTGACTATAGAACCAGGTACTGAATTTACTACATGTAAATATTTATAGAAATATCATTACAAAATTGATGGGCAATTTAAATTGTTCATTTTCTGAAACTTATTGGAATTTTTTTGTATACTTCAGGATTTTAACCTGTTATCAGCCTGTCCGCTACAGGAAAAGAAGCTGTATACCGCCAGGCTGGTTTGTGAGACGTAGAAAAAAGTCTTATGATGATAGTCTTACGCCTGAAAATGAACAATTTATTAAAAAATTAGCAGCAGAGCATTACAAAAATAAACCAAGTCCATTGAAAGTAGAACCATTAGAAAGGGGAGAGTGGGACACAAGGTAAGTGTGAAACATTTAAAATGACTTTCTCACATTTACAGACATATATTTTGTTGCATGATTTTAATTAAATGTTGGGTCACACAGCATGATTTTTTTAATGAATTTTAAATATAGTATTGATTTCTAACAATGGTGAAGAAATCATATTTCTGGCTTTAACAAGCTTGTTCCGAAATCTGTTGCAAAATTTCAATCACTTTTTCAGAAGAAATGTAAAAGTGTAAAATAAATGCAGAAGTGAGATGATATTGTGGCCAAGATTAATTTTGATATTTTTCACACCCATGAATGGCCAGCCTTAAAGCCAAATTGGGCTCAGCGCTGGATTTATCTACTCTCGGCTGTTCAAGTACACACAACAACACACTGCAGGTTTTACAGAGAACAATTGGGCCCCGTACCCCCTAAGACCAGCCCTACACACATAGTATAACTTTCTAATGAATAATTAAATGAAAAATTTTCATAGGCAGCTATATTTTTGTCATCTTTGTAATCCATGTGCATAATCAACTGTGAGTTACAGATCATGTATATTTGCATGGACATATCATTTGTTATTTGCCACCTCTCCTTCCATAAGATATCATTTATTCCCCATTTCAAATTAAGTAACGTATCATTTTTGTCCTAAAAAGGACCATACACTGTCATAATTTAGATAATGATTTGCAGATGTTTGTGGAAAATAATTTTTTTTTCTTGTTCATGTTAAAAATGTATATGGTATTTTATTTAAACATTAACCTACAAACTTTTTTTTTTATTTTAGAACAATAAGAACTGGTGTTTTAGCCTTAAAGCTTGGTACAATACCTCAGTGGAAGAAAGATGGAACAAGGATTATTACAACTTTATTTCAGGTATGGCATACCTCGTACCTGTAGAGGATTATCATAAAAACAGTGAAAAGGTTTGATAAGAAAATTGCACCAGTCTGAAATATGATCGCACCCAGTATTTATGTCTCACTAGTTCTGGAGGTGGGGGGTGAGCTTATCGATTTTGTCGTGTTTTTCTGTCATTGATCGTGAAAGCTTGGTATGTAGAAATAAAATAGAATATTTAAAATACTGTTTAAGTTGAACATGTAAAAGGACTCACTGTATCATGTTGTTGGATTTAGATATTGACAGACATATTTTAATATCTTTATGGATCTAAAACACCAACAAATATAAGTAAATTGTAAGTGAGATCATCATGACATGTGATTCAAAATCATAAATTACACATGTCCACTACTTCTGTTGTGCAATTTAAAATCAGTGTTCTCAGTGGAAGAATGCAGGACATGGAAGGATTTTCATATACAGCATGAAACAGCTTGTTGGCAACTAGAAGAGATGAACGAACTTTGTAATGATCAAGGACCCGCTTGCTGTTACTCATTTTTGTATGATGATCTTCCACTAAGGGCATTTTTTTAATGGTTTTATGATTTTAAAGTGTTGCGTAAATTCCTTTAGTCTTCACCTTATTGCACTATTTATTTTCTCTTAGTTAAATATTATATATTCTGATTTGAAAATCTTATGTCAAAAAGAAATATGCAAAAAGATATCTATTCTTGTTGATTTTATTGAATCATACATCAACACCAACAACATATTGGGGGACATAATAAATCAGTGCCCATCACTGCTAAGGTTTCATGTTAGAATCCTGCTCATGACGAGGTGTACTTGATACAACTCTGTGTGATAAAAGCTTGTCAGTGTTTTGCAACAGTTATTTTCTCCTAGTATTCTGGTATCAATAAAACTAACCACTATATAATTGAAACGTTGTTGAAAGTAGCATTAAATACCTACATTGTATAACCCTAACTCTCAACATAATGTATAACCCTAACTCTCAACATAATGTATAACCCTAACTCTCAACATAATGTATAACCCTAACTCTCAACATAATGTATGTATAACCCTAACTCTCAACATAATGTACAAGTTCAAGCTGAATGTCCACAAATAAATCCCAAAATATTTGTTTACCAGGTACGTACATGTAGTAGAAATATGTTTATTTACAGGTGATAGATAATCATGTAATCAGATACACACCACCAGAAAAATTTGCCTTGTCAGCAGGATGGAAACCATGGTGGGGAAAGAAATATGGAAGTGTAGTTGTTGGAGCACTCAGTTGTGAACCACATTTGGTAAGGATGATAGTGTAGTTATTATTTACACATCCATGGATTAAATTGAGTGTTAACTAGCGATTCATTGATCCCACTCAGGCAAGGTGTACTTGATACAACATTATGTGATAAAGTTTGTCATCATTGACTTGAGATAGGTTGGAGGTTTTCTCCGGGTACTCCAGTTTCCTCTACCAATAAAACTCACCGCCATGAAATAACTGAAATATTTTTGAAAGTGACGTTAACCACCACAACCCTAACTATCTGTTAGGTAGCTGCTGTTCAATTAAAAGTAATTGGCTTTTTTTTCAATATGAAAAAAACCACACATACAAGGGTAATGATGCTATATAACTTTATCCACAGTATAGACTGTAGTAACTGAACAATATCATGTAAACATGAAATTGGGTATTAAATTAAAACTGGTTAATTTTTATTATAGTACCATGTGAGCAATTTTCATACCTTTGCGTCCGTAGTCGTTATCTTGCAGTGTCTACACATGAGTTTTTTATTCTCTGAAGTTAATTGGTCAATGGAAGCAGATTTTTTGAAGGATTTTTGTCCCCCGACGCTTCGTTGAAGGGGACTATAGAAATGGGTGTCGTCCGGCTGTCCGTCCGTCCGTCCGTGTGCTTTTTGGTTTCCAGATAATAACTTGGGAACAAATAGTCAGATTGAAACTAGATTTGGTATGTAAGTGTATCTCATGAATATCTAGGTCAAGTTCGATAGCGATCATTTTTCGACAAATCTTACCAGAGTTACATCCCTTTTTATACTTCGTCCGTGTGTCCCGAATTGGTTTCCAGATGATAACTTGTGAATGAAAAGTCAGATTGGAGCTAGGTGTGGCATGTAAGTGTATCTTATGAATATCTAGGTCAAGTTCGATAATGACAATTTTTCGACTATTTTTACTAGAGTTATGCCCCTTTTTATACCTCAAAATTGCTAAATATTTGGTTTCCAGATGATAACTTGGGAACAAATAGTCAGATTGAAACTAGGTTTGGTATGTAAGTGTATCTCATGAATATCTAGGTCAAATTCAATAGTGATCATTTTTCGACAAATCTTACCAGAGTTACATCCCTTTTTATTCTTCAAAATTGCTAATTTTTTGGTTTCCAAATTATAACTTGTGAACAAAAAGTCAGATTGAAACTAGGTTTGGTATGTAAGTGTAACTCGTGAATATCTAGGTCAAGTTCGATAATGATGATTTTCAACAAATCTAACCAGAGTTACTCCCCTTTTTTATTACTTCAAAATGGTCCTTGGGTGGTCCCCTTTCAGAATTATTTAAGTCAGGTGAGTGATACAAGCTCACCTGAACCTCTAGTTTACAGTAGTTTCAAAATTTAATCTTACGATATAACCTTGGCGTCAGGGGACGGCCTTTTATTCTTTTGGCCATTGTTTTGTGCAGACCATCCACTATTCAACATGACTACTAGAGACAATAATGCAATTTGATTGTCTGAGTCACAAAGCTTTTCTGTTCAAAAATTATATTAATCAACTCTGTGAAATTTAATAGGGTGTGAAGGATTTTTTGAGTTGTATGTATGTATGATTTTGTGCCCACAAAGCAAGACTTAATTTTTAATAGAATGTTACTTGAATAGTCCTACAGAAAATGTACATATGGAAACCCCCAAGATGGTCCTCAAGAAAGTTTTGTTGTCATGTTGATCGGAAATTAGAGGAAAAATACAAATCAAAAGAAATGGGGAAAATGTTAAAAATATATTTTCAGAAAGAATATTCATGATTAAAATATGTAAACTGTCCATAAATGATTGTTGAATTAAAAATTGATAATGTATAACTACATGTAGGTTGGTGATACAGGATCAGATGAGCCTATAGATAATAATTTGCTCCAAGATTTTGTTCTATGACTATATATATCTTACGCTTATCTGCATGGTTATATATTTCTTTTGTTTTGTAACAAATATATTCTGTTGTTACAGTTTACAAAAGAATATAACAATTTGTTCAATGAAGCAGGAGTGCCACCAAAAAGAAAATTGACCAGATTTCTAGTGACGCCTAATTCTGCTATACAGCCAGGTTTGTAGTTTTACTTGGAATAGAATTTAGCATACACTGCCTGTTACTGGAGTAATCTACATCAGGTATGCTCAAAGTCAACAGATTTAAAAGTCTGTGATCAAGTAAACCAAAGGGGCTAAACAGGATAACAAATTGGCAGAGGAATATGAATTTTGGAGTTTTAACGCCACTTTCAGCAATATTTCAGCTATATCATGGTGACCAGTTTTAGTGGTGGAGGAAGCCGGAGTACCCGGAGAGAATCACCGACCCAGGGCAAATAACTGGTAAACTTTATCACTTGCGGCTGCGAGTGGAGTGCACCCTTTTTTGTAATTTACAAAGCGAACCCACACCGTATTGGTGATAGGCTTGTATGAGCTGTTAGATCCAGCGAACTAATTCATTGAGCCATCCGGGCCCCAATTGGCTGAGGATACCTTTGCCTGACGGAGATGAACTTAATATATGAGCATATAAATTATTACCTATGAGAAATTTTTTTTTAATTAACATTAAGAAATTTATTTAGTGTTTTTACACTTTAATAGGTACACCATTGACCACCATGCATTTTAGAGCAGGAGATTACGTAGACGTACAAGCTAAGACGTAAGTACAAACCTTAAGAGGATAAACACAATTTCTTTTCCAGTTTTGTTTTGTCTGTGATGAAAATTGTTGAAAAGAAGACTTAGGGATGATATATCAATCACTGGTGTCACTGTCATCAGTTGAATTAAGTAGTAACACTAACCAGAGATAAATGAACAGCTATTGGTGACTTTAAAACCATGATTGCAATCAGCAAAGCGTAGTAAAATGTTACAGAATATCCTTGTCACCAATGACCACAGATAGGCTCTGTTTGTTGTAATCTGGTTCTTTTCTCATTATGACATCACTGGGTTTGTAGAGTAACACGATGAAGCTAGTAGTAGAACTTCTTACCACAGAAGAACATATTAGAATATCACCCTTAATATGGCAAAAATTGAATAGATAATTTTTCTCAGAAACTATAAACTCAATTAAAGTCAAACTTTACCTGAATAGTCGTTTTTGGCAAGCACAGGACATTGTTAAATTATGTTAATATCAATGAAAATCTGTTCTCAGAAAGTATCAGCTTCCTTCAAACCAAAACAGTGCATGAGTAACTATGTAGGTGAATGATACAGGCTCAGGTCAGCCACTAGAGTAAAATAAAAAAAAAGATTGGAATTTTATGTTTGTTTGATGGTGTTTAATCAGGGCTCACCAAACCAGGCGACTTGGGCAACAAAGTCGCCTTCACGGCTCTGAAGTCGCTCCAACTTGGCCCAAAAGCGAAATTTCAGTCGCCCTGTTATTTTGAGACGTCGCCTATAAATTTTCAATAATCATTCTTTTTCTTCAATATTCACGTAAAAGAAGCTCCCATGTTCCTGAAATATGACCCATACAGGGCTTGATGTTCAATATTTTATTCCAAACTCGTTAATTGCATCCTTTTTAAGATCGTTGTGCAGCACACGTTCGTTTTGTGAAAGGTAGGGGAACATGTGGTAGTGGGGAAAGAAACGTTAAAATCGGGATTGATTTTCGGAAGTCTCCCAGATTTTCCCTCACTTCGCCCTTAAGTCAACTGAGAGAGAAGTCAAGTCGCCCTGTTTTTACTATGTGTGGTGAGCCCTGGTTTAATGCCATTTTCAACAATATTTCATTTATATCGTGGTGATCAGTTTTATTGGTGGAGGAAACCGGAGAAAACCACTGACCGGTCGCAAGTCACTGACAAACTTGATCACATAATGTTGTACACCTCGCCCTGATCGAGATTCAAACTCACAACATCAGTGGCGATATGTACTGATTAAATAGGTAGTTGTAAATCCAACTACCGTACGATCACGGCCACGATGGCCCCTTGGAATTTTATGATAAATGCCTTGTTACAAATGTATATTGTAGTCGTGAACAAGGATTCCAAGGTGTGGTCAAAAGATGGGGAATGAAAGGAGGACCCAATAGTCATGGTACAACAAAATCTCACAGGAGGATGGGAGGAACTGGAGGTGGAGGGGTAAGTTAATTCATGAATTCAGAGGTCAGGACACAAAAGTGGAACCTGTGATACAGAAATATGACCTAGTTTCTACAGTGGATTGTTCAACCCCATCAGAAAAAGCCTCATGTTTTAAGAATGCCACACTCATTGTGGTACAATGCCTCAGAAAGCCTCAAGTTTTGAGAATGCCACTTCACCTTTCCAGAGTTATTTCCCTTTATTTGTCTTATTGTATTTGTTTTTATTAGTAACCAAACATATTGGAAATGCGAAATGCAGTTAATAGGCTCGTTAGCAGTGATTTAGCTAGCACTCGTCACTTTCGTCATTGACGATTGATTTCCGAAAGTGACGAGTATTCCCCGTACCCAATTCGTCACTTGAATTTTCAAAACAAAAACAAAAAAGTCATAGAAAAATGTTTGTAACAATCCATTCTTCTTTTTCATTTGCTGATTAAAACTAATTAGTCACTACAATGACAATTTTATTACATTTTACAAGCCAATCAACAGATTATAGAATATGTGTTTTGATTGCATAATCTTTGATCTCACGTACACCTGGTTTGATTTACCTGGTAATGATAATAATCCCGACAACGATAAAGATTTTTTTTTTTAGTTATGGCATGTACTCAAAATGCCACAGTATGTATTTTAAATGGACATATTTTTGTAATCGTCATTTTGAGAAAGTCGCTGTCAAAATATATATAATTGATTGATTGTATTTGTCATTCATTGTACTATATTCGTCACAATGTCTGCCACAACGAACTATTTTTGCCATGTTTCATTTATGAAAATGTCGACATCATGTTTATTGGAATCTTATCCATTAGAGTATTTTGAAAGTGGTTTTCTTGAAAAGTCAGAAACTTAAAAAATAAAAATGGTGCATTCAACAGCCTAAGTTCGCAATCCACCGAAACTACTTTTAATCAAACAAACTTTTGATATATTTATTCTCATTTCTGTGAAATGAAATCTTAGTTCTCATAATTAATTAATGTGGTCATTTATATGCCAAGGTTGGCCATGCACTGCACGAGGACGCATAAGTTTTTTTTATCAATCAGCATCCGGGTAACAATTACTATTTATAGAACTATTTACAAACAGACAGGTGTCTGCAATTAAAAAAAAATAACTACAGTATTTTTATTCCAATTGTTGCAATTTGATTATGAGGTCTGAGAAATAATTATTTATTTTACAACTTGCTTCAGTTTTTGACGTATGTTCCATAGGTACCTGATTTGTGGAACTCCCCTTTTTTTTTTCTTTTTTTTTTATAATTCATCACTTTTGTAGGATGTTTTCAGATTAGAGGAGGGTTTTTGTGTTTTTAGAAATAGGCTTATATCGATCTCGGATTTAGTTTTTGGTAATGTTTGAAGTTGTTCAACACTGTTTATAATGAAAACGTCCCACAAAAGTGATGAATTAAAAAATTTAAAAAGGGGGGTCCACAAATCGGGTACCTATGGTATGTTCTATATATTCATTACCTACACAGAATCATCTATATAGAAGTTGGACCATTGGGAAAATTGTCAGATACATATTTTTTTCTGCTGAAGACTACACAAATACGAGTTATTACAATTGTTGTGGTATATTTTGTACTAGACCAAAGCACAGTAACATTTCAAAAAGGGTGTGGAGGGGGTTATTACAATTTGTGTGGTATTAGACCAAAGCACAGTAATATTTCTATAAAAGGGGGGGGGGAAGTATTACAATTTGTGTGGTATTAGATCAAAATAGTGCCAAGGCCAATATTATGTATTTTCAGTTGGTTGCTAATTTGCAGAGTATGTTCACATCCTAGGAGGTTTTCATAGCTTTTCAATCTCCATTTCTAACCAATAAATAAGGCAAAGTAACTGATTTTAAAACTAAACTCATTACATTCTTGTTTATTCTTAATTAGAAAAAAAAAATGTTCCGCAAAAGTGACTAATGGTCTCAAAATCCTGGCTAAATCCCTGCATTGTTAGCATATTTTCCTGGGATTCAAGTTCAAACACAATTCACTCCATAGATGCATGTTTTCTAATAAGAGTGATTTCATCTTTGTAGAGCATCCTTTTAATAGGAATTATCAATGGAAAATTAGGAGAATTTGAAAGAAAATGAAAAATAAATTTTCAACAATGCTATTAAAAGAACATACAGGATTATCAGTGATAAGCTATTTATTAAAATACGTTCCAGTTTTATTTATAAATAAAGGGTTAGGGCATTTAATGCCACTTTCAACAATATTTCAGTTAAATCGTGGCGATCAGTTTTATTGGTGGAAGAAACCAGAGTACCTGAAGAAAACCACCGACCTGCCGCAAGTTACTGACAAACTTTTTCACATAATTTTGTTGTATCGAATACACATCACCTCATCAACTCACAACATCAGTTATAAATAAAACTTTTGACAGAAATATATAAAGAATCACATGAAACAGAAATGAAATGTTGGTCAAATAATATAGAAGTTGAGGAATCCCTGATACTTGCAATTCTAGTCTTTATATTTATTGTTTGTTTTGAACAACAAATTTGTGTTTTCTGGGTGGAACTCTTGATAAATGAAAGTGATTGCATCTAGCGAGGAATAGTGAGTTTGCCTGTTTATTAATGTGTTTGAGGAAGGTGACATTCTTTTGTGTGCTTTATTTAAATGAGCTAGTATTTGAAAAAATCAAAATCTGTACATATAATATATACACTCTGACTCACACAGTCTGGTATACACGAATATCCCCTTATTATATAGGAGAATTGCTTGAGTGTTATATATGTCTTTTTTCTGTTAAGTGGTTTCTTTTGATCTTCAGAACACTATGAATCCCTTTTTTTTTAATTATAGGACAAATGTGGCATATGGAAAGGAAAGAAAATGCCTGGTCATATGGGTTCTGATTGGAGACATTCGTTAGGCCTAAAGGTATTAAAAGTAGTTTACATAAGATAAAATTGATTTTGCAATTAATTATGATTTCATCTATATACTACAGTAGTCCCTCTCTTATAAGGTCCCTCCCACAAAAGGCCACCTCTCTTATAAGGCCCCTCCCACAAAAGGCCACCTCTCTTATCAGACCGGATTTCAGATGCACTGATTTAGTAAAATACTGTTAAATTGTCCTCCTCAAGAGAGGTCCCTCATCTTATTAAGCCACTTTTTCATTAGTTAGGGTAACCTTATAAGAGGGAGTGTACTGTACACATTATACTAAATAATACTAAACATATTTTATTTGGTTGACATTGGTTAATTTACATCTTGAACAACTGGTTTTACTTATGATGAAATAAGGTACAGTGGAACCTGTCTAAACTGAACTTCATTGGAACCAACTATAGTATTTGGAATAGACAGGTGTTTGGTTTATAAAGGTTAAATTAACACAGATTTCTTACATTGGGACTTTATTTTTCAGGGTGCGGTTTAGACAGGTTTCACTGTAGATGGATATTAAAATAAAATAAAAGTATTTTCTAAGATGATTAGGACAGTTTCTTCATTGTCATACAACACAGGTTCACCATATTTGGTCAACACATTAATGATGGAGGGTACATGTCTATATTTATCAAACTTTTTAAACTTGGCATTATTGGTTTAACTTACATAAAGGGCTGCCGTTGTCATGATTATATGGTAGTTGGACTTACAACTACCTGTGTAATCGGTACCTATCACCGCTCAAGTTGTGATTTCGAATCCTGCTAGTGGCAAGGTGTACTTGATACATTATGTGATAAAGTTTGTCAGTGACTTACGACAGGTCGGTGGTTTTCTCCTGGTACTCTGATTACCTCCACCAATAATACTGACTGCCACTATATAACTGTAATATTGTTGAAAGTGAGGTAAAACATAACTCTAACCCTAGCCCTGTATTTATCAACCAAAATGACGTAAAACATAACTCTAACCCTAGCCCTGTATTTATCAACCAAAGTGAGGTAAAACATAACTCTAACGCTAGCCCTGTATTTATCAACCAAAGTGACGTAAAACATAACTCTAACCCTAGCCCTGTATTTATCAACCAAAGTGACATAAAACATAACTCTAACCCTAGCCCTGTATTTATCAACCAAAGTGACGTAAAACATAACTCTAACCCTAGCCCTGTATTTATCAACCAAAGTGACGTAAAACATAACTCTAACCCTAGCCCTGTATTTATCAACCTCTTCAAACTTAACAATATTGTTTTAACTTACATTGTTATTTATGTCATCTTCATTTGTTTATTTTAGATTTTGAGAGTCAATAATAAATACAATGTTTTGTATGTGAAAGGGATCACGCCAGGTGGAAATCACAGTTACGCTAGGATAATGGACACACGTTTACCTAATCATAAACGTGTGATGGAACCTCCGTCAATGCCAACATTCTACCCAGAAGATTCCCAGGATCCTATAAAGGAGGAATATTTTTCTGAAGATGTTTTCGAATTTACTGAACCGTCAATTCAGTATGTTGAAGAAAAAGGAAAATAATGTTTGATAATGTCTACCATAGCAACCATAAAGGAAATTAGATTGAGAAATAATATTTTGTTGTATTATTCCCTATTAATATGTATGAAATTGTTCTCCTGTTACACTGTTGTCACCAACAGCAACTTCTTTGATGGTAGCACTTCAGGAACGCCACTTGTTGTCTCCCTGTACTTCCCCATAAGCAAACCATTTGAAATTTATACACTATAAAGGCCGACCAAGTTCAATTTCAGACTTTACCACTTTGGAGTAATATCCCTTAATTTGGCTAAAAAAAAATAATTTCCCTGATTTCTTCTCAAGACTTTAGTTATGCTTTATAAATGCAAATAATTTTTGATTTATATTTAATAATGTTTTTGACCATAATAGATAAGTTAAGTTCGAATTTGGTTATTATTCCATTATGATTCCAGAGTTATGCCCCTATGTTGACAGATTTTACCTAGCTCTTATGGTTACCAAAATAAAGAAAAAAGGGTCAAACAGAGCAAAATGGGAACAATGCACAGAATGATAACATTATTATTTAAAGTCCAATTTTTTTTTTCATTTTTGCCAGTGAAAAATTTGTGTGTGGCTTCCAACAGATTTGTTGTAATTCTTATTGTTTCAGTGATATGAGAGGACCAAAAGGGATCAATTTCCAAAATAAAAACAATTTTAATGGCTTTTTTCCTCTGAAATCCTTTTTTGAAATTACTTCCTGTACTTTTCAAATGGATTTTATCTAGTGAGCCCATTTCCTGAAAAAGAATCATTTTTAGTAAAATGGGTGCAGAGGAAGCCCATGTTGACTTGCTGCAGCTATTTCATACCACATCTACTAGATAGCAGTATCACATATGATTAAAAAACCGCATCGGTGGTGTAATGGTTAGCGTGCTCGCCTTGAGTGCTGTAGATAGTGGGTTCGAGATCTGGTCGAGTCAAACCAAAGACTATAAAATTGGTATTTGTTGCTTCTGCGCTAAGCATGCATCATTAAGGAGAAAGAGCAAAGACTGGTTGGCTTGGAATCAGAATAATGTGTCCACGAGTGAAGCGACATGTCTACCCATGGACTGTTGTTTCAGTGAGCTAATAAAACCAATTACAATACATATTACTCTTATAATACAAAACAGCATACACTTTTATTTCCATGACCATAGAACACCTTCCCCACCCCCAAGATTTAAGCATGAACATTTCTTACTGGTAACTTTTACTGAAACAGGTAAAAATGGAATGACGCTAAATAGCATACTGTAATTGAATATATTTAGATATGTTAGTTCAATAGGTCATGTGTGCTGTAAAAGATTTAATTAAATGAGTGAGTGATTGTTGCTTAATGCCAATTCAGCAATTTTTCAGCTATATCATGGCGAGAACAAGTTATTTTTTCAATGAGATGATGATGATGAGGTCCGCTTTGTTCTATACCAACACGTTAAGTTGGATTTTGATAGTGTTAGCTCACCTGACCCAAAGGGTCATGTGAGCTGTTACTACTACTGGGTGTCCAGCGTCCGTCTGTCGTTAGCTTTTTGCATTTTAATAAACTCCTCTAAAACCACTGGGTCAATTTGAACTAAACTTTGGTGGAATGGTCCCCTTTCAGAATTGTGTCTGATGACCCCGGCTGCCAACCAAGATAGCCACCGTTACTAAAAATAGAAAATTTTGCAAAAATCACTTAAAAATAATTTCGTCTGAAACTGCTGGGCCAATTGAGCCCAAACTATAGTGGAATGGTCTTTAGGTGATCCCCTTTCAGAATTCTGTCTGACGACCCCGGCCGCCAGCCAAGATGTCCGCCATTACTAAAAATAGAAAATTTGGCAAAAAAATCACTAAAAAATTATCTCCTCTGAAACCGCTAGGTCAAATGGGCCCAAACTATGGTGAAATGGTCTTTAGATGGTCCCCTTTCAGAATTATATCTAACAACCCCGCCCACCAAAGAAGATGGTGGCCATTGCTAAAAATAGAAGATTTGCAAAAATTGACTTAAAAATTATCTCCTCTGAAACTGCTGGGCAAAGTTTGATCCAGGCGAGCGATTACAGGCTCCTAGGAGCCTCTAGTTGTTCATTAGAACAAAGGTTCTCCTTCCTCAGGCATAAGTGACCATATCTGATTATCACTACCCTGTTTATACTCTTTGTTTTCTTGTTCCCAAAGAATTTTAAATTATTTTGGTTTCCAATCTTTTGATGTTGAGCATACCTGATGTAGGTTATTCCATAAAGGCGTCATGTGCACTCAATTTGATAACTATGTTTTTATCTATATATGTAAAAGTTTAACGCTAATAAAATGTTGTAAGTCGAAGAAGGACAGACAATATAATGACCAAAAGAAAAAGGACAAAAAGATAATGGTCAACAACTCTACACTAAGATAATGGTCAACAACTCTACACTAAAGATTCAGCAACACAAAACCCCTATCGAAAAACTGGGCAGAACTCGGGTGCTCCGGAAGAGTCTGCAGTTCCTTCCTGCTCCAGAAGAGTATGCAGTTCCTTCGTGCTCCAGAAAAGTATACAGTTACTTCGTGCTCCACTGGTGTAATCAACTGTGTTACTGTTAAATGACACAAAAATCATTAGACACTAGCTATATATAGTATCATAGATAAATATACATGTAACTATGCCTTATTTGGGTCCATTTTGTATTGGAAGTTCAGCAATCTTTTTCTAGAAAGAAATAGTTCTCTTACCGAACAGAAAGAAAACTTCATTACTTATGCACCTTATACAAATGTATATAGCAATTGACAATCATTTTCATACAATGCATCTACCCCACTGGAACCCGGGATGTATTACATATTTTTTTATATAACTGTCTGAACATTCAACCCAACAGTGTTAGATGACAAATTTTTGCCCTTCCTCAGTGGGATTAGAAACCACACTATCTTCCTTGAATATGTTCATTTCTTAATTATTATCAATTTACACAGGTACAGAGATAACTATATTTACACAATATACACAAGAAATAAATACATTTTTAAATTACATTGGTTTGGGATGAATATGACCACTATGACTTTTTGTTGACAACCTCTAACTATTGATTGTGTTGCATGGTTTTATTGGAAAACAACTGAATTTTAGTGAATTTCCCAATGGATAGTAAATAAAACTGCTATCTGTTCAGTATAAATACATAATTAAAGTTGGACATGTTTTTGGTGTTGTACTAGTTCGCTGACGTATGACTGTTATGATATTCACACTTTGTTCCACAGCAAGTCGAGACACACTCGTATGTTTGTCCATTTAATTGACACTCGTCGTCGCTGCGACAGTGGATTACAAATCCACATTGACATCCATGCCCAAATATATCACCACTCCATCGTTTTCCTGGTTTAATGAGTTTCATTGACAGTGACTTTCCTTTGCTTTTCTCATTCAATGGTTTTGAGAGCGCTGTAAATGTAAAACAGTAGAATATATTAGTGTATCTTATCATAAAAGATGAAATAACAGAACAGAAATCTGAATGAGTGATTGTTGTTTAACACTAACTAGCCAACATGCTACGTTAAATGTTTATAGTGCTACCTCTCTGAAACAGCAGTACAGAGTTAGACATGTTGCTCCTCTCTGAAACAGCAGTACAGAGGTAGACATG
>MJUT01063667.1:122951-134227 GCA_002080005.1 Gigantidas platifrons
TTTTTTTTACCTTTTAAACCAATTTCCTGTAAATATGTAAGGAAACCATAAAATACCTCGATCACTAATTGAGGGTGCACCGAAACATATAGGTGGGAACTCCAACAAAAGAAGAAGAAGAATAGCTGTCCGGTAATTTGGTCACAAAGGACATTTTTTATTTTGACGTTTCTTCTAGAATATTATAATTTTTTCGAGCTATTTTAAAAGGTAAAACAATAGAATAGTATTTCCAATACAAGTTATTTGAAACCTCATTCCCGTATCTTTCGGGATTTAGCGATATCATGAATGGAAACTCAGTCTAAATTTAGAAAATAGGAAAAACCTACTCACCTTCCGAGGTCAAACTTCCCACTTTTTGACGTTGGCGGGCTAACGTCATTCAGAATAAAAGAAAGAATACACAATGCAAATTCTTTATTTAAGATGCAATAAAAATACCGGTTTTATAGGTTTTATCGTGTTTTTATGCTACCCGAAATTGTCCGGAATTCGGTCCTGTCCGGCATTTGGTCACTTTACCCTACAGTTTCCATTGAATCTGATGATAATTGGATATTGAATTCATTGTTGTTAGAAGGTATATATAAGCTGTAATGTATTTTGAGGCAAAAATGATGTATTATGGGTTAGGGTTATGGTGTTTAACGTCACATCTTTCAACAATATTTCTGTTATATCGTGAGGGTCAGTTTTATTTGTGGAGGAAACCAGAGTACCTGGCGAAAAACCACTGAACTGCCGCAAGTCGATGATAAACTTAATCACAAAATGTTGTATCGAGTACACCTTGCCTGAGTGGCCCCTGATGTATTATGAACATGGTAGAAATTACATATAAATTTACATGATTTAGGTATGAAGTATGATGTTGTTGCTGTTTATTCTGCTCAGAAGCACATATATGTACATATTTTTAATTTTTTCATAATTATTTTGACATACAGAATATTGAATGTTAATTTGTTCTATAAGTAATTGCTTACTGTTGTGGAAAACCAATATGGCTCTCAGGGCTTCTTCTAATGTCAAATGCCTTCTAATCTGTATGTGAGAATGTTCTGAAATTGTTAAATTTACTCGCATTTATAACCCAGCTAACATTTTTCTTTGCCTGTTTTGCTAAAATCATTGTAGACCACTTTTAAAATTGCAGAAAATCAACATCAATACACATTAGACTCGATGTGAATTACTCAATGTAATATTATACAAAACAAAAAATATGAAATTACATCAAGGTGATAATGGATAATGGTCAATTATCTTAATATGGATGTACATTGTATGGAGGACCATGATAGTAATATTTAGGTCTTATAAAATGGGTATGTTTTATAGCAGGGGTCGTCGTGGTCGTGAATGTATGGTAGTTCGATTTACAACTACTGTAAACCGGGTAATTTTCGCGGTAACATTGGAAGCGAGAAAATAAAACTGTCGCAAATATTTCAAGAAAGGGAAAATGCTAGTAAGTAGAATAGAATATTTCAAGGAAATGCCAAATCCGACAATTTTTCATAGATATATCAGGAGAAAAAAGCATGACCATTTATAAGCAGACGTCGGATGCAAAGCGATGTTCTACATAGGATATTTGTTTTCCATAAAATAAATTATTAGATACAAAATAAAATGATACAATATTTATTATTTATAAGCTTGTTAAAATATTAAAACATCAATTAACATTTGATTAGCACAATAAACAGTAAGTGTTGTGTAAACATGTCACACGTCAACTGTTAATCCACACCTGTTACTTGTCACGGATCAAAGAGTTTACTGATTAACAACAATGTCGGCGGCATCGAATGTACTTTTGATCAAGTCAGTTCTGTCTAATAATTGTGTGCATGTTTTTACAAGCCAGCGTGCTTGGATTGGCTTTATGACACTTAACCTCAGATCGATTTCAAGTTTATCCAGTTTCTTGTTTTTCTTCAAAAACCGGAGTCATGTAAAACATGCTCAATTTCCTTGTTTGCACTCTCAAAAGCAGGCTTGTCAATTTTTGGAAGTAATGATGATTTTGACGCCGACGTTTTTATCAGAAATTTATACATTGTTCCTCTTTAACATTCAAAACTCAAGTGAGGTGAATATATAAGAAAACTATTCACAAAATGCGTAACTACATTTTGTATATTTAAAGCCGTAAGGGGGAATCGTCATTTATCGATCTCGCATAGGATTAATTAAACCAGTATCAAACAGTTTTAATTAATTGTACAAACAATTCGATGATGTGGTCAAACTACCTAAGAAAGATCAAGGCAGATCTTTACCGTGAGAAAAAAATGACACAGCATGTGTTTGTCTAAATAATACCGTATACATTTTATCACTTTAGGTTGTCTGTGAACCACGAATTTAAAACAGCGCGAATGTGGATTTTGTCAGTAAATCACGAAAAAAAAGACGGCACGAAATTTTCCCGGTTTACAGTACCTGCGCAATCAGTGCCTATCACCCCTAAAGTTGTGAGTTCGAATCCCGTTCATGTTGAGGTGTACTTAATACAACATAAATTTATATGATAAAGTTTGTCAGTGACTTGCGACAGTCGATGGTTAACTTACCCCTCCACCTCCCATTGTCCTGTGAGATTTTGTTGTACCATGACTTTTGGGTCCTCCTGTCATTCCCCATCTTTTGACCACACCTTGGAATCCTTGTTCACAACTACAATATACATTTGTAACAAGGCATTTATCATAAAATTCCAAAGGGCAGTTGTGGCCGTGATCGTATGGTAGTTGGATTTACAACTACCTATTTAATCAGTGCCTATCACCACTGATGTTGTGAGTTTGAATCTCGATCAGGGCGAGGTGTACAACATTATGTGATAGTTTGTCAGTGGCTTGCAACAAGTCAGTGGTTTTCTCCGGGTCCTCCTGTTTCCTCCACCAATAAAACTGATCTCTATGATATAACTGTAATATTGATGGTACAGTACACATACACCAATACATTTTTTGTATATCAATGTTGTCTTGTTAAATCTTGTTAAATCTTGTACATACATACATTGTAGTATATGTGGATTATATTTTCTTTTCCAGTTCTCCTTGTTGTTTATCTGCCATGCTACTTTGCTTATACAGAAATTCCTTTACAAGGTAAATTATTTAGGCATTTATTTTGACATATTTTGTGTGGTTTGAAAGATTAAGATACATTGTTATATATATGTTCAATTGGACATGAAATTAAATGTTCCATGTTGTACCAGGTCGAACTATATTTAATGCATTAAACATGTTGAATTGGGAAAATTTAACAGTAGTGGTTTTTGCCAATTCGACAATTCTAAGCAAACATAAACTCATTATACATTTTAAACCATGAATTGAGTTGGGGAAAATATATTTGAATTATTCTTCACTCAGGCACTGAATTATTTGAAAACAAAACTTGACTGAAATGTTCCAGTGATTGTCTTTTATCAATATGTCTGTTTTATGTTAATGGAAAAAACCAAGATGGCCTCCACCACAGGACATTAGAGTATTTAGAAGAAAAAAATGATTAACCATTCTTCTCTGACACTGTTTGAAGCAAACTTAGTTGAAATGTTTTAATGCTAGTCCTTTAACAAATGTCTTTTTTTTATGTTAATAGGAAATCCAAACTTGCCACCACTACAGGACATAATTTTAACATACATGTAGGACTCTATAGAAAATATTTTTTTTCTCAGAAATTAGAATCTTACATGTAATTGAATCCAACCTGTATGTGAATAATCATTGCATGCTTCTTTTCAAAGTTTAATTGTTTGTGTGTATCAGAAATCCAAGGTGGCTATCAAAACAGGTAATTGTTTATTATGAAGAACCCTATAAAAGGCCTTTCTCAGTAACTACAATTTTGCTTAAATCTAGACATTACATGAATAACCAGATGAGCAATATACAGGTTTAGATGATCTTCTATTTTTATCTATCGCATGACTTTCATTTTAGACTGTTCCCATGTACGAATTACAAACAGAAAGGGTGATATAAAAACTCCGGCAATTAAGCCAGCAGTTTTCTGTCGACAGTGGGTCATTCAAGGAATACCAGGGGAAATAATTACCCTAAGGTAAGACATTCAGAGAAAAAAAAACAAAAGATAACTGTAAGGTATGGATGTTCAATACACACCCTCAACAGTACTCATGGTACCAGTACTTCATATATATCATGACAGTCAACATCTTTGCCTGAATCGCCCTCAAACGTGAGCCCTGTCATGACTCAATTTTGTTTAATTCGTAGAGGCCATGACATTAGGAAATAATTACATTACTTCTGTTTTTCATTGAAATGTTACAATATGATTGGTTGTGAAGTGGTCACATGATTATAAAAGAGATGTTTCATATCTAAATGAAACTCAAACCCGAACTTGCACGTGCCTCCATGACGACATCAGATGTAAACAATCAATGGCGTAGTAATTTCCAACAGCAAATAATCTAACACAAATAAAATTCACAATGAAAATTCAACTATATTAAATTTTGGTGTGATTTAAATATAATGATAAGAATTGAATGCATTCTTTTGAAGTTTCATTGGGGTATGAAAGCGTTGATCGAATTACATTTTCAACGCGCTTCATTGAAAATGTACTTCGGTCAACGCTTTCATATCCCAATGAAACTTCAAAAGAATGCATTCAATTCTTAAATGAAGACATAAAACATAAATAGATACAGTGAAAAACTGGAGACTATGTCTGATTTTTTCATAGAGCTTTGACTGTACATGTCAGTACTGTATGTACATGTATACAGTCCTGGACATAACATGATAAATCTCTCTGTTAAACCCATCACTCCTCTTAGTGATATGGATATATTTTTAATTGTATAATAATTCTGTATACTTTCTTTCTTTTGCCTTTAGAGTGTCGGAAAATATATGATTTAAAACAGGTTTTTAGATATAGGTTTAGGTTTATGGTGTTTAATGCCACTTTCAACAATATTTCATGTATGTCATGGCTGTCAGTTTTATTGATGGAGGAAACCAGAATACCCGGAAAAAACCGCCAAACTGTCGCCAGTCACTGACAAACTTTATCACATACATCTCGCCAAGAGCAGGATTCAAACTCACAACTTCAAGTGGTGATAGGCCATGATTGCACAGATAGTTGTAAATCCAACGCATACAATCAGGACCACAAAGGCCCCTTTTTATATACGTAAAGCACTACACAAGATATAGACATACAACTTGTTGAAATCTGTCATAGTAATTTCTCCAACTGTACTGAATGGGTAGTTAGACAACACAAACTGAGTGTTCTCATGTAGTATATTTATTCAATTAGTTTTGCCTTTCTTCATCAGGAAGGGGCCTGGATGGCTCAATGAGTTAGGTCGTTGGATCTAACAGCTCATACAAGCCTATCACCAATACGGCGTGGGTTCGCACCCAGCTTTGTAAATTACAAAAAAGGGTGCACTCGACTCACAGCCGCAAGTGATAAAGTTTACCAGTTGCTTGCTCAGGGTCGGTGGTTCTCTCTGGGTACACCGGCTTCCTCTACCACTAAAACTATTCGCCATGATATAACTGAAATACTGCTGAAAGTGGCATTAAAACACCAAAAATCAATCAAAATTAAATCTTCAGCAGAACCCTTTTTATTTATCTCTTAATTGAACCTGTTCATATTTGGTATAGGAGCAAAAGCATATAATAAAAGTTTAACAGTCCAATAATATAGGAGTTACAACCCATTTAAACTTTTAACTTTGTAGGAAATGTTATTGAGCTTATTTGGGATGATGCCCCAAAAAGATCAGTTCCATTAAGAGTAAGACAAACAAGTGAAGGTATTTTTTATCACTACACCATGCAAGGCATTCCTTTCATTTTCAAGTAGGAGGTGATGGGCCTAAAGTAGAAGGGCAGGGATTTTTTCTAGCCTTCCCCAGGTTCTGGTAAAAGAACCCTTTCCCAATGGAAAATATTTTAGAATCCATCAAAATTCACAAGATTTTCATTCTTACCCCTTTATTTTGATTCCCAAATTGAGCAATTGAGAGTGCAAAAGATAAACCAGTATGCAAAACAAAGCCATATTTTATTTTCACTTGGACATTTTTATTTTTGAAAGCAAAGTAACCAGGGAAAAAATGTAATTAGAGTAGACAGGCAATTTTCCCTGTGCCCGACTACTGTGGAATGCCCTGCCATGTGTAGTAATCTTTTAAAGGTAAATTATAATGAACAAGCAAACAAGATTAGTACATTCTGTTTGTTTTGACAAAACATTTTTTTTTTAGTTTCAGCTACATAAGTGATGTTTGTGGAAAGAATCATTTGGCAGTTGGAAGTAAAAGACAAGAGAATTTATGTGGAAAATCAACTCCACATGTCTTCATATCAGATGAAAACTACACGTGGATCACATATTCTCAAAATACATCTGTAGCCAATGTAGGATTTGAGGCAAAATATATTCTAGGTAAAATTTGAATGTGATACTCTATATCATGTCGTTACCAAGGTTACATGAAAATATACAAAAATAGTGTGTTTTTGTATTTCTTCTGTCATTTTCACATTTTTCAGACTTGGCTGGGTTGATCTTTGAGTGGTTCCTTTTCAAAATGGTGTCCGACAGCCATGCACTTTATTCAAAATGGCTACTGTTACTAAAAATGGAATTAAAAAAAAAATGGCCTATTGCTGTTTTACTATAAATCAAAATGAGCTAAAATAACTGCAGCTACAAGGCAAAGATTAGTTTAACATATATTGCGGGTTTTTCTGGAGCGTCTCGAAAGTGAGTCCAGAACAAAGAATAAGAGTCCAGATGAGTACAGAAGCACAAAATGATGCATGGTTATGATTTCTATCAAATAAATTTATATGTTTTTAATAAATTTCATATATATTTGATAAATTGCAGTGGCATTTAAGATCCTTACAGTGGAAATTGGGGAGAGACCAGAAATATTCGATATCGGACGATTGTGAAAGGAATGTCAATTACGGGACCTGCATAAAATATCCGGATTTGGAGCAATGCCAATCACATTTTAGTTTATTTAAATTTTTAATCAATGTTTCAACATTTTTAATTTCCTGGATAAAATCTTTATATTTTTTCAAAGCAGAGACATACTAGTGTCTCTGTTCAAACTGACTTTGGTGTTATTGTCTTTACTGATTGCTTATAAGAATACATTGTATGTTTATCTCTAGTATGGATTGATTATATTATCAGCTGTCAAAATCTTGAACTTTTTGAAAGTTAATTTGTATAATTATGTATAAAAAAATTAACAAGAAAGAAAAAAAATGTGTATATTTTTATAAAACAAATGTCTTTTGTTAATAAAAATAACATAAAGTTTTTTTCTATTAATAAAAGACATTTTGTTCTATAAAAATATACAAATTTAATGAATTATTTATGTAGAGCTCTTAGCCATTCTTACGAATGTTTCCAGACCCCATGACGTGGACGTGGCTCTACTTTGGGGTCCTTTTTTTGTTTTTTTTTCATGTGAACAGTATATACATATATTTGCAATGCAACATACAGAAGCATTAGTCTTTAAGCTTCACTTTAGCTTGTCACCTTAAGTTTTTTTTAGTAGTTTTGGTGGTTGTTTTAGCATTAAGTGGTCTTTTCCTCTGACCAGATTTGAGGCTACTCTGGTGACTAGTGGCACAGTGAGTGAGCCATCTGATGAAGTAATATTATCATTGTTGCGTTGCTTAAAGACCAGGAGCTGATTTAGTCTTCGTTCTCTCTGGTCTGTTGTCAAATGTGTCCAGGTTTCGTGTGATACAAATAACTTTTTTGACTGTGCTGCCAGCTCAAAGGAAACTTGACCGTGGAGGGAACCTCTCAGGTCTATTGTCTGGTCTCTTTCCAGTTCCTGAAGTTTGTAGATAAGAGCTGGCAGCTTTAAAACAGCCCAGTTTTGATTTTGCTTTATAACATTGTTATATGATTCATTATTGTACCTCAATATTATGTGTGACAACCCCACTCTCCATCCTGTACAAAAGATAGCTGGCATTTCATTAATATTCATTGAAATTTCATAAAATGGCCCCAAAAAAATCGGCTGAAATATTTCTGTTAAATTTAGATGTCATATTGAAAACCAGGTGAGATATTACAGGCTCCTGGAGGCATCTAGTATTGTATATGATAGCTGAAAATGTTTCTTTTAATAGGTTCATTACCATCTGCGGGATTCAGTACATCTTGCCATAGTGATGAATTTGAATGCAACAATAGGAAATGTATTTATGATAGCTGGAAATGTAATGGTGCTGACGAATGTGGAGATAACAGTGATGAATTACATTGTCCAGATGGTAAACTTTATTTATACAATTCTCAAGTTATATTGCATCCCAATGGGAACCATGGAGTTTAGAATTAGGATCTAGTTTCTCTGCAGCAGGGTACTACCCCTCGGAAATCAGATATTATAAATTTTATTGAACCAAACTGCATGAATATTCATCGGATGGTCCCTTAAATTTTTTTTTTTAATCAAAATGATTTTTAACTGAAATCTTAAAGCTATTTGACAGCAAACGTAGAATGTGCCTTGTGTGGTCCTTTATGAAATGTGTCTTTTTTTATGTTGATAGGAAAGATGTCTGCCGACACAGGACAAATTAAACATAGAATCCTATAGAAAAATAGTTTAGCATTATTCTTATCTGAAACCACTTGACTGCAAACTAGGCTTGAATGTGTCTTGGATAGTTCTTTACATTGTGTGTTTTTTGTGTTGATCTGAATTTATGCAAGATGGCTGTCACTGCAGTGCATAGTTTTAAAATAAAATCCCTATGCGAAAATGAAAAGATAAATTTACTCTGAAACTATTAATTTGATTGAACCCAAACTGTACTTCATAAATAATCTTTGGATGGTTCTTCACAAAATTACTAGAAATGGATTGAATCGAAACGGTACATAAATAGTAAGTGGACTGTCATTTTCATTATTTTGCGTGGATCAAAAATCGAAGTTGGCCGACTCAGCAGGACATTGTTTAACTATGGGAATATCAATTAAAAGCACTTCAAACTTACTTCAACCAAATGACCAGATGACTGATACATGTGCTTAGGTGAGCCTCTAGTTACCTAATGGGTTTATTGTTTGTAAACTTGTTCATGTCTTGAATATAGTTGAAATATGGCCTACTTGATGTTAAACAACAATCTATCATCAAGTTACCACATATATTGCAGATAAAAGGATTGATTTAATCGTTAACTGCCAGTTCAAATATAATTTTCTCTAACACTTTATGAACACTACAATTCATCAAGACTTGATATTTTTTAGGTGATATTTGATATTGCAGTACATACATTGTCGGAAAATATAAAATTAATTTGTATGATCTTTAGAAATCGGTAGAAAAGTGAGTCTTTGGTAAGCTTTTCTGTCCTGTTTTGCAGCGAGTGCAGATGAATTTTATATTTTCCGACAATGTACGCATATTGTGTATTGGGGGCTCCTAAAGGAGATTCATTCCATACATTTTCCTAATCAAATCTGTTTGAATGATACAGGACAATACCACACTTGTGAATGAAAAATGTCAACAAATGATATTTTTATTTTTAAACGATCGAACTTTAGTGAGATATCGTTTAATGCTAGCGCTCATGTAAACCGGAAGACACTGCTTTACACAACATGTGTCGCAACCTTCCGCCCAGACAAAACTATAGTCCATATAGAGTCAATTGTAAGAGGGCGAGTAACTTAAATATCAGAAAGAGCATGCATGCAACATTCATATATTATAAATCCCCCTCAATATCGGGTACTTGTATGCACGTTTGCTCATCTATCAGTATTTTTTTGTTGCAACGCGGATTTTGCACATGGATATTTCAATATCTAGAAATTGATATTGTGTTTGCAGCACCTGCCCTTGTCCAAGTGACGCCCTGCCCTTTTTCTCTATTTGTAACAGCGCCCTGCCCTTTGTGACTAACGTGGATGTCTTTTTCGTAAACACAAGTGCCCTTTTTATATGTGTTTTCATTTTTTGTCACTTATATGTCGCCAGTTTGGTTCACGTTTCGAACAACTGTTTCATGTTTACATTGTAGCGCCCCCTATCTAATTTGAATATGTCAAAGTTAAATTTAGAACATTAACTAATGTAACGTATATCGATCAATTTTCTTATTAGATTTCACGGTAATTATAAAAATTTGAACTTTGAAATTCATATCATTCACAATGCCTTTCCGGAAAAGAAGTTTGAAAGAAAGTGGCAAAGGAAAACAAAAGTTTGACATCGTATTTTTCAACTTCGTAAGTCGATATAAAAAATGAGTTATTTCCCTTTGTTATACATTTGTACTTGAAACAAACCAAAATTAACAAAATCTAATATGCCATTTACATTATTTTATTATCAAACACAATAAAACCACTTAAGTTTAATCTGAAATAAAAACCTGTCAACTTAAACTGAAACAAAGACAATATTTAGCAACAACCAGTTCTATACATTACCTGTAGTAATAACACACATGCGTAAATAGACATCCATTACAATACAGATATTTTGGAAAACTTTACAACATTGGTATAGAAAAAATTTAAGATCAATTATATCAAATTTTGTTCTACTTTGGATTGAAGTTTATATTTTTCTAGACAGCAATCTTTATTTTTTGAAGTAAATGAACCACAGATTAACCCATTAAATAGAAAATTAACTGATTCAGACCCCCCTGACACTCCTAGAAAAAGACATAGTGGTCACAAAGTGGGCTTTGATAACAATTGGAAGTTAAATCGACCATGGCTTGAGTGTGTTGAAAATAGTATGAAGTGTTTCTTGTGTACCAGACACAATATGAAAAATGTATGGGCTACAACAGGATGTGTGTCACTTAGACTAGATAAAATTAAAGAGCACGAATCAAGTACTGACCATATTAACTCGGTAGCTATAGAAGCTCTGCACATTAAAGTGCCCTTTTTCAGCCAACGTTTACGCATAAAAGTGCCCTTTTCAGAAGTAGAACCCTGCCCTTTTGAAATCCTAGCTAGAACACTGGTTTACTATGTAAGTGACTTTGATTTTCGTACTGCGTCTGAAAATTGACATTTGAACAACAAAAAATGCGTGTGGATATTTCAGCAAGTGTACAAAAATTCTACCTTTCTACTTTTGTCCTGTTCCGAAATGTGTGTTTTCTGTTTTTAATTTTAGAATAAATTTTAAAACATATAGTCTATTTATATCCTAC
>MJUT01063667.1:134347-146862 GCA_002080005.1 Gigantidas platifrons
TAATGAAAAGTCTAGAAAATCCCAAAGAGGTTTTGACCTGTTAACCTTGACTCACTGCTGACGTATTTATGTCAACAATACATTCTTTTAAAGTATGTTCCACCTAAAAATAAGCATGAAATGAAAGTATCGATGTAGGGCAACCGGCAAACAAACTTGGACACAAATAACGAAAAAAAAACCTGTATAATACTCCAGTAGGTGTCCGTAAATGGATGAGGGAATTCCGGGAACTGAATGTTGATGTTGGCTTCAAAACAAAAAAGATAAAAATGGAAAGGACATGGATGTTGTCTTCGGAAGGCTAAATATATATACAATGTATATCATTGGATAAAAGTTCATCGTCAGATCTATTAGTAAGTGTTGTAAAAAAAATTCAAGAGTCACATTCCCCTTCTGCGAAAAAGACTCCATATAGAAATATATTTCCCTTTTCCAAGGTATAAAATTAAACCCACAAATGCACTATATTTCACTTTGACTGTCACATTGATTTGCTTGTCCCTTCAAAACAGATGTAGTGTCTGGTAAACAGTTGATGGGAAATAAAATAATAATGTAATAGAATGTAAAACTGGGTTGTTGCATGTTATAGTAGTAGCTCCTACACCAACTGTTCTTTCCATTTTTGGCACTATTCAATAATTATATTAGTAGTTCCCCCTATATGTGAATAACATATTGATGTCTCTGGAGTTTGCTCTCAATTTACTATTTCAAAGTTTGACATCTTTTTCTAGAAGTATACTGATATTTTGCGATTGTGCATAGCATACAAAAAATCTACATACAAGCATGTTCGATTGTTTAACATCACCTTTGGTGCTTTCATTTAAATTAGGGAACATCAAAATGACAACAACAGAAGAACCAGTAGAAAATTGTGAAAAACCAAACTTGATATGTGATGTAAGAACATCTTCATATATATATAAAATATGCCTAAACAGCAAACACATTTGTAATGGACAAAATGATTGTTTACAAGGTGAAGACGAAGCCAGCTCGTTGTGTGGTAAATATTACTAGTAGATTTCAATGAGCACACTTACCAAGTAAAATGTTACTTCAGTGTCTGTACGAAACTAGTAGTAGACCTATAGACAATAACTATATGCATATGTAAAATTAAGCTTTATGTCAAATTTTCAAAATTTTGTTTATAATGTACAGTGATGAGGTCTATGTAAAATAGAGATTGGTCTATGATACCACAATATTTAGTTTCACACACTGCAGTGTCTCTTGTTTGTTTCAGATTTTTAACTTGAGATTTATAACTTATAGCTGTAAAACAAAATTCTACATAATTTTTTATCAACATTTAAGATTTGTCGTCTGCCTGTTTTTTTTTTTTATTTACATTGAAACTTATACTGTATAATTCAACTTTTTACATTGAAACATAATAGAAATTACCTACTTATATTCCTTTGTATTATATATTTTTTGTTGTTTGGTTGTTTTGATTTTATTCATATAAGGTTTGGTTTATGGTGTTTAACGTCACTTTCAACTATATTTCAGTTATATCGTGGTGGTCAGTTTTATTGGTGGAGGAAACCGGAGGACCCGGAGAAAACCACCAACCTATCACAAGTCACTGACAAACTTTATCACATAATGTTGTACACCTCACCCTGATTGAGATTCAAACTCACAACATCAGTGTCCCTATATATATATATATATTTTTGTTTGTTTGTTTGTTTGTGTGCAATCAAACGTTCAATTACCTACAATGAAACATTTGTACTTCAGATTGTTCACCTGATGAGTTCCGATGTTCTGATGGTAAATGTATAGAAATAACTTATTTTTGTGACGGTGTCTACCATTGTGCTGATTTCAGTGATGAAAGAAATTGTAAGTTATAGGCTTAATATGTAAGCATAATTTTATACTGGGTGCTTAGTTTCCAATTTATAGTTAAACTTGCCTTAACGGTGACCTCCCGTAAACGGCCAGTTTACAGCCCTCTGACTGGATATACATGTTAATAAAACTCAAATAAGTGTTCCTCCATTGTATCAGTAAAAAACAACATCAATTGGATACAAATTTTATTTTTTCATTCTGTGTTGATGTAATGATTGATTTTTGATTTTTGGTGTTTTAACGCCACTTTCAACAATATTTCAGCTATATCATGGCGACCAGTTTTAATGGTGGAGGAAGCTGGAGTACCCGAAGAGAACCACCGACCATGGGCAAGCAACTGGTAAACTTTATCACTTGCGGCTGCGAGTCGAGTGCACTCCTTTTTGTTATTTACAAAGCCGGGCACGAACCCACGCCGCATTGGTGAGTTGTTAGATCCAATGACCTAACTCATTGAGCCACCCGGCGGGCCCCTATGTGTTGATGTAGTTTTTGCTTTGCATTGAATGTCCTGAGAACTTCCAGGGGTATGTTGACGGATTTCTTCTATCTCTCAAGGTTTCTGAGATAAACTCAAAAAAGTGCCAAATTCCAAAATTTGAAATGTCTTATTTTTCATCTAATTTTATTCCTTTTTTGTAGGGCAAAATGCTCATTTACCTTTGAGTCAATATGAAATATGGAAAAGGGGCTAAATTGGGTCCAAATTCTGAAATTTTGCATAAATGGAAGATATACACAATTTATATTTTTCATCTAATTTTGACATATTTAATGCATTAAATTCTTTGAATTTATTGTTTAAAAGTCTTTAGGTAGGTTATGGTTTTAGAATTAGGCTTCAATCATTGTAGTAAAACTGGTGAAGGAGGAAGCCCTTGTCGACCTAAAGAGCTTGTATCATGCTATACCTGGCATATAATAATTTATTGTTTCTAATATCTACAAATCAAATCCCACAAAAGTACATTTTTGACCCAAACCTTTATTATACACCCTGCAAACAAAGTTTGGGGGGGTATATAGGTTTCACCCTGTCTGTCTGTTCGTCTGTCTGTCCACATAGAGGGAACATGGTTTGTCTGTGCAACTCCTACAGTTTTTCTGCTAGGAAGTTTTTATTTTGCAGATCATTTGTACATATATCAAAGATGTGCATGTGGTAAGGATTTTGATTTTTGTGTATTTTTATCAAAAATATAGATTGTTGAACTTAGTCATTTTTTGGTGAATATGGCAAAAAGGGTACATGGTTTGTCCGTGCAACTCCTCCTAAAGTTTTTATGCTAGGAAGTTTTTATTTTGCAGATCATTTGTACATATATCAAAGATGTGCATGTGGTAAGGATTTTTGATTTTTGTGCATTTTTACCAAAAATATAGATTGTTGAACTTAGTCATTTTTTGGTGAATTTGGCAAAAAGGGTACATGGTTTGTCCGCGCAACTCCTCCTAAAGTTTTTACGCTGGGAAGTGTTTATATTGCAGATTGTTTGTGCATACATCAAAGATGTGCATGTGATAAAGATTTTGATTTTCATGAATTTTTACCAAAAATATAGATTGCTGAACTTAGCCATTTTTGTGTGAATATGGCAAAAAGGGTACATGGTTTGTCTGTGCAACTCCTCCTACAGTTTGTAAGTTAGGAAGTTTTTACATTGTAGAATATTTGTACTCATATCAAAGATGTGCATGTTGTAAGGATTTTGATTTTCATGAATTTTACCAAAAAATATAGATTGTTGAACTTAGTTATTTTTTTTTATTTGTGAATTTGGCTGAAAGGGTACATGGTTTGTCCGTGCAACTCCTCTTACAGTTTTTATGCTACGATGTTTTTATTTTTGTTGAATGTGATTAAACATTATTATTTGACAAATAATATATTTTCCGTGTAGACTTAGTTTTCAATAATCTTGGACACAGTCAGAGTGAAGTGGGGGGTATTAGTCCCGCTATGCGAACAGTTCTAGTAATTAAAGAAAAATGTTTATACAATAAATTCTCTGTTTTTTTTGTTTATTTTCCTTTTACCTCACATACTTTCTCATTGTTTAGGTCCAGTGAAGACATCAACCCCCAAAGCATTTGTGAAATGTGAGGCACCTCAGTTTACATGTACATTACGACATAATGGTCAGAGAGTTTGTCTAGGGATTGATAAAATTTGTGATGGTAGAGTTGAGTGTGATGGAGGAGCAGATGAAGATAATAGTTTATGTGGTAATTCTAGTAATATCTGTAATAAACTGTTACATAATTTTTTGTGAGTTGTGGTCGAGAAATATGGTAGCTATCTTGCTTCAGCGATCTACAGTGATTCAACTGACAATAAATGTAAAAATCTTTTGAAATATATTATTGCAGAAAACCATCTGTTTATAAATTAATATGGTTATTATTACCTGCAGTGATGAATAATTATGCAATTTAGAGACATTTATTTGGAGATATGAAGCTGAAAATTGACTGTTTCTGATCTATAAATAGAGTATGTTTATTATCCCCTCGCCAACGAAGTTGTGAAGGGATATTGTAACGCTTCCTTCCATCCGTCCGTCCTTCCTTCTGTAACATCCTTGTGAACATTCTAGAATCAACATCCTTCATTGGATTTTGACCAATCTTGGTACATACTTATTCCTTAAGAGAATATGGAACCCTATTGATTTTCAAGGTCTTAATTTTGAGACATTTCAGTATGCACTTTGTCATCGCAAGTTCTCCTACATGATTAATCAGAAGTTCATGAAACTTTGTACATTGCAAGATCCTAATATAAAGATGTGCACATTAGTAGGATATCCCAGTCCATTGAGTTTTACCCCTGTTATGCTTCTTAGACTTGGAAATTTGATACAATTCCCCATGCACTTTGTCATCACAACTCCTCCTACATGCTTAATGAGATGTTTGTGATACTTAACTGCAAGATCCTAATATGAAGATGTGCACATTAGTACCATATCCCGGTCCATTGAGTTTTTCTAGAGTTATGCTCAAAACTATGCACTATTTTTGTATATGTACTAAATCTGAAAATAGACGTCATTCTCAAGGCGTCGCATGCCGTTGTCATCAGATGATTTTCTTTAAATGAGGCACCTTTGGGGTAATTTAAATTTATTTTCGATTATTATCTCCTCGCCAACAAAGTTGCAAAGGGATATAATAATGCTACCTTCCGTCCGTCCTTCGTAGCATCCTTGTGAACACTCTAGAATCAACATCCTTTAATGGATTTTGACCAAACTTGGTACATATTTAGTCCTTAAGAGAATCTGGAACCCTATTGATTTTCAAGGTCAAAGGTCAATGCCACCGGGTCAAATTTTTAGGCGAGGATATAATGTATATTATTTGAAGTAAGCATCAGTCTGCCTGCTTGTTTGTTTTTCATGATCACATAGTTGTAAATATTGTACCTATATGTTGTAAAACGTTTGGTTAACAAGGAATTGAATTGAATTGTATTCGGCAATTCTTATTAGGCCAAAGAAAATAAGAAAAACCTTTGTTTCCACTTACCCTACCTAATTTTGACTGTCTACCCAAAGTTTTTTATTGCCATTTTTGGACAAGCACTGTTAAAGTCAGATTGTTTTCTTGCATAACCTAGGTAAAATTTGTATTTGGCCTGAAGATGGCAATAAAAATTTTTAAATAGATTGTTGGAAACAGATATCCATGATGTCTTAGGGGTTTCTATTGATTTGTTAGTCTTTTTTATATGCCTGTCTCGAGACGGGCCGTATTATGTGATTGGGTATGGCGGGCGGGCGTCCACACAGGTTTCCGCACAATAACTTAAGTTCTGTATATCGGATCTTTACCGAACTTGGCCACATGATTCCCCTGTGGAAGGGAAAGAACCCTATTTATTTTGGGATCATTAGGTAAAAGTTCAAGGTCACCGTTACTATGAATAAAATTTTTGACAACATGGTCGTTTCCGCATGATAACTTTAGTTCTGTATATTGGATCTTTACCAATATTGACCACATGATTTCCCTGTGGAAGGTAAATAATCCTATTTATTTTGGGGTCATTAGGTCAAAGGTCAAGGTCACCATTACTATAAATAGAATTTCTGACAACACAATAACTTTAGTTCTGTATATTGGATTTTAACCAAGCTTGGCCATTTGATTACCCCTGTGGAAGGGGAAAAACCCTATTTATATAGACGGGCGTATTTTGTGATGCACACATTTCTTGTTGTCTAATTATAATAATTGTTTTTTTGTTTTTTTAAAGATTATAATAATTGCAATAGACGTATTGACGTCAATGTCGGTGGACATATCACATCACCATGGTATCCAAGAGATTATCCACACAACAAAGATTGTATCTGGTACTTCCAGAGCAGAGAAAAACGTAAAATTCAACTCCGATTCAAAGACTTTAAACTACAAGCTGAGCCTCATACAGATTACGTTGCTATTTATGATAGCCCTAATACCTACTCAAAACTAATAAATACCTATAGTGGACTGAATAAACCTCCCAAGATAATAGAATCTACCTCTAATTACTTGACAGTCGTCTTCCATTCTGATAGTGTAGTAGAAGAACAAGGATTTAATTTGACCTACCAAAATAAAGGTTTGTGTAATAAACAGTAACTTGATTGATTGATTGATTGAATGATTTTTGGTCTTTAATGCCACTTTCAGCAATATTTCAGCTATATCATGGTGACCAGTTTTAGTGATGGAAGAAGCCAGAGTACCCGGGGAGAAACACCAACCATGGGCAAGCAACTGGTTAACTTTATCACATATGGCTGCGAGTTGAGTGCTCCCTTTTTATACGCCCGTCTCGAGACAGGCCTTATTATGTGATTGGGTATGGCGGGCGGCGGGCATCCACACAGGTTTCCGCACAATAACTTTAGTTCTGTATATTGGATCTTTACCAAACTTGGTCACATGATTCCCCTGTGGAAGGGAAAGAACCGTATTTATTTTGGGGTCATTAGGTCAAGGTCACCGTTACTATAAATAGAATTTTTGACAACAGGGTCGTTTCCGCACGATAACTTTAGTTCTGTATATTGGATCTTTACCAAATTTGGCCACATTATTTCCCTGTGGAAGGGGAAGAACCTCTATTTATTTCGGGGTCATTACCATTATACCGTTTGATAATTTATATATGGACGGGCGTATTTTGTGATGCACACATGTCTTGTTTGTAATATACAAAGCCGGGGGTGAACCCACGCCATATTGGTGATAGGCTTGTTTGAGTTGTTAAGTAATCCAACTACATTTGTACCTAACTCATTGAGCCATCCGGACCCTTAACAGTGATTTGATTTAACTTACCAAAATAAAGGTTTGTTTAATAAACAGTGATTCAATTTGACTTACCAAAATAAATGTTTGTTTAATAAACAGAGATTTAATTTGACTTGCCAAAATAAAGGTTTGTTTAATAAACAGAGATTTAATTTGACTTGCCAAAATAAAGGTTTGTTTATAATAATAATAATAATAATAATAATAATAATAAATTCTTTATTTATAGAGGGTTACACAGTTAGTTAATAACTAATCTTCCCTGAGGCCCTCATTGACATATTTCAACATACATTGTAAAATACACTATACAAAAGTTACACACAAGAGGCAATACATTGTAATAAGTATACACAAAAAGATTTAGTAAATATTTAATGGTAATTTAAGGTACATCATCATTTAAAATGAGACTTTTAACTTTTATTTTAAATGCATTATGAGAGGAAGCTTGCCGTATCAAAAACGGAAGTTCATTCCATAGCTTTGGTCCAGAGTATGTAAAAGTTTTCTTAAAAAGTTCAGTTTTTGCCTTTGGGATTTGTAATTTTTCACTTACAACATTTCGGAGAGTAAGGATTTTTATCAGACAAGTATTGGATTTTATTTTTTAAATATACAGGTGCTTCATTCTTTAGACATTTTGAAACAAGAAGATATTTATGGTATTTGATTCTTTGTTCAATACTCATCCATCCAAGTTGTTTAAACAGAGGTTCAGATGGTGCTATGGGATCTTGATCTAATATCAATCTTGCTGTTCTTTTTTGCAATTTAAGAATGTGATTTAGTCCCTCATTTGAACAATTTCCCCAAACAACACAGCAATAATCAATTAAAGGCAAAATATAACCCGAATAAAAAAGTTGCCTTGATTCAAGATTTAAATATTTCTTAATTTTTGAAAGAAGGTAGATTTTTTATGATATTTTAGAACAGATTTGATCAATTTGATTTTTCCAATTTAAATTTGAGTTAATTTTGATTCCAAGTAATTTTTCACAAGAGGAATGTTGTAATTGTTCAGAATGAATTGTCAAAAATAGTTCTTCATTTTGAAATGCAAGTTTTTGCTTTGTTCCAACTGTCATACATTTAGTTTTATTACAATTTATAAACATATTATCCTTGCACCACAATTCAATTCTATTCAAGTCTTCTTGGGCTTTAGTTTGTATGTCTGAAATATTTTTCCCGGAAATGTGTATTGTAGAATCATCAGCATACATATCAGTGTTGCAATTTGAGATACTTAAAGGCAGGTCATTTATATATAAAATAAACAATAAAGGGCCCAGTATTGAGCCTTGAGGTACTCCATATTTTATTGGACACTTATCAGAAAGAGCATGTTTAATAAACATTGATTCAATTTGACATACCAAAATAAAGGTGTGTTTAATAAACAGTGATTTTATTTGGTTTATGAAAGTTTATTGTCACAACGCAGCATTTTTTCATCTATATCGCAACTATAAATCTTATTAGCGGTGGAAAGCCTGGTCAGTTATAATAAACTGATATGTGAAATTCCAGACCTTGGGGTAGTTGTCTGGAAATCTTAATCTTAACGCTTGAGTTGGGTATCACAAAAATAAATAACGTAATTATAGACAGACTACAAGCTAAAAAGGTAGGATCCATTGGTTAAAGGAAAAGACCAGTCAGTTGAAAAGTTGTTTTAATTCAATTCATTATAACTTGTTATTCGTAAATAACTTATTATTTAAAAAAAAAAACACCTTTATTAACATTAATATACCCAATTAAAAATATGAATATTTGGAATTTCCTGTCGTAGTGTAAGCGGCCATGACACCTCTTCATGTGACGTCATGCAGTCAGATCATGTTAGTTGAATAAATAACATGTATCTGACTCTTTTCAACATCGTGCCCATTTGGTTATGTTTTAATATCAGATCAACTGCAATACAATGTTTATAATTGTATATCGTTCTAATTTTGTTCTTAATATTCCCATCCCATGTTACATTTTCATAAAACAAAGGAGTTTATTTGTACGGTGAAAAAGGGGGGGGGGTGTTCTACGTATAATTTTATCTTTTACGTGATTGGCCGTAGGGTAAATAACTGTCAGTTTTAAGTCGTTTTATGCTTACACATGTTTTTTTTCTTCTTTTTTTGTCCCCAATGCTGTCGTACTTTCCCGTGTTTTTCGTGGTCACTGGTCGATGTGTTGACAAGGATAGTCCTGACCGGTAATTACAAAATTCTCACATTTTCCCTTTCATTAGTGCAATAAAATGCTTGACATGATGTAAATATCAAAAGATAAATATACGACGTTATTTTACGATTTACATAATTTTGAATGATAAAATTGCAACTGATACAATGCTGATATATACCGACTTTTACTACGTCACGGGCAGGATAAATCCGAGAATAGATTATGATCCCATTATGACTTTTGTCTCCTCCACATTGAAGAGTTTTGAAAAATGGCGATCCCCATTATTTGGTGCTACAGGCAACTTCAATCATCAAATTCTACCTTACGGTATACTATTTTTAACATTCATTAACACAAATGTCTTTTATTTACTGTCATTTAAATTTTCACGCTAACTTGTTAAGACCATGGCCTTTTCCTTTAAAGACCATTACTGTTAGGAAAATAATCATGACTGATATAACAGAATTATTATCAATTAATCATGAACATATTAAGGTATTAATTGTCTTCACTGGAGAACAGAATAAATAGGGCAACAATTTGTTGCAATGAAATATTGAATGTACAGCACGCACAGCGCGTTTTAGCAAGAAATCACCCTGGTCGGTGTTTTTTCGCGATGAAATGTCGGTGATGTGTCATAAAATCACAGTAAAATGTCGGTGAAATCACGGTGAAAATTTTACCGCGAAAATATACAAATTAGGGCCTAAATGTCGGTGAAATACTTTAATTGTCGGTGACAACACCACGGTGAAAATAATACGTGTATAATGTAAGACATAATTTTTTCCGGTTGAAAAGTTATTTGGTGGAAAGAATTTAATATTAAATTTTATGTTACGGTAAATATTTTATAATAAAATACTTTCCATTCCTATAAAAAAAAAGTATCCTAGTGTACAATAAACAGGTACACCAGAGCTTATGTTATATGTTGTAATGAACACGAATCAAAATATTTAAAGCTTTCGTATTCGTATAATATTATATCCCACGCTGAATATTAAATCATGAGACGCATCAGTAATATTAGTTTCCGATGATTAATGATAAATCCCATTTGATATCGTATAATTAAATTTATGCATTTTGTTCAATAAAATATTTGAATTGAATGATAAATCACCTGAACCATCAAATGAGATAATCCGGATAATATTTTATACTAAGGGTGCATTTTTTTCTAACCAAAATTTGGCAAACGTTGTGTGTCGTTTGTTAAACGCTGCAAAAGTAGAAACAAATACATCGTTTAATCAGAGTTTACTGACCCTGTTTGACCTGATAATATGTATACACATGTTGTTGGTAAATAAACTCATCTCTTCTTTTGTTTGATTCCATCTTTGTTTTGGCGGGAAAATTCCACATGTCTATAATTGATTCAATGTTGAGATTAGAAACAAATGCAACAAACGATAAACGACAAACTGTAGATGCACATTTAGCGATTGCATAGTTTGTCAAAGTTTGTGCAAACTTTACAAACGTATGTTAAAAAAAAATGCTCTCAACGCGAACGCGTGTATTTGTTTGTATCGTTTGTGTTAGAAAAAAAATTCACCCTAAGGTATGTAATATTATGGCCGATGCTGATATTAAATCACGAGACGCATCTATAATATTATTTCCGACGATTATTGATAAATACTTTTTTAAATAAATGTTTTCTTACTATTTCGTACTGTATATTTCAATTTCAGTGAGTTAAACATGCAACGTCAGATTACGGTACCCAAATTGTGCACATTGTACAATGTATTTGATTGACTGTTACGAACATGAAAAGATATAATCTTCAATTTTGCGATATGATTATTTGTGTTAGTACAAACGTGAATTGTAAAAACAATTTTGAGACATTGATGAACCTTCTTTTGCAATATACGACAGCTTAGATTTGTAAAAAAAAACTGCTACAAACTGCGTGATTTGTATAGTTTTGATGCGAGTTTCTGATGTGACGTATACATCAGGTATCTACTCGAGACAAAAAGGGGGTGAAGAAAATTAATTATGCGGGAATTGCGGTCTATAAAAAACTTTAAATAAATAATCTGAATTATTGTGCAGGATGTCTTAGTAGTATTTAACAACACTTGCGGCTGCGAGTCGAGTGCACCCTTTTTGTAACTTACAAAGCCGGGCGCGAACCCACGCCGTATTGGTGATAGGCTTGTATGAGTTGTTAGATCCAACGACCTAACTCATTGAGCCACCCGGCACCCGTGCCCCCAAGATCAACAGGAAAAAATCGCATGAATAAGGGTCAAAAGAAAAAGAAACAAACATTTACATGTAATTCAGTATCGTGACATTACATTTTAATGTATACTTAAATAAGTTTTACTGTGTTTCGACTGACGGACAAACGACCATTGTTTTGTGCTTTGGTTTTGAACAAATTTATGTGTATATACGTTTCATCAATAATAAATAAAACTATTTTTTTTACTTTAAATAATTGATTCACGTGGACTACGACAGGTATCCCATGCCTTGTGCAGGATGTCTTAGTAGGTTAACTTTTTTATTTCTTAAACTTTAAATAATTGTTTCACGCGGACTACAACAGGTATCCCGTGCATTGTGCAGGATGTCTTATTTGATTAACTTTTTTATTTCTTAAACTTTAAATAATTGTTTCACGCGGACTACGACAGGTATCCCGTGCCTTGTGCAGGATGTCTTAGTAGTATTTAACAACACTTGCGGCTGCGAGTCGAGTGCACCCTTTTTGTAACTTACAAAGCCGGGCGCGAACCCACGCCGTATTGGTGATAGGCTTGTATGAGTTGTTAGATCCAACGACCTAACTCATTGAGCCACCCGGCACCCGTGCCCCCAAGATCAACAGGAAAAAATCGCATGAAAAAGGGTCAAAAGAAAAAGAAACAAACATTTAATTCAGTATCGTGACATTACATTTTAATGTATGCTTAAATAAGTTTTACTGTGTTTCGATTTACGGACAAACGACCATTGTTTTATGCTTTGGTTTTGAATAAATTTATGTGTATAAATAAAAATATTTTTTAACTTTAAATAATTGTTTCACGCGGACTACGACAGGTATCCTGTGCCTTGTGCAGGATGTCTTAGTTGATTAACGTTTTTTC
>MJUT01063667.1:154449-166306 GCA_002080005.1 Gigantidas platifrons
GTGACTAGGCAAATTAAATGCCTTATAGCTCAGGCCCCAGGGGGTCTTACCCCACCCCCTACCTGAAGTGAACTTTTTAATAGTTGAGATCCCCACCCCTAAGCCAAATATATTTATGATCAGGGTGACTAGGCAAATTAAATACCTTATAGCTCAGGCCCCGGGGGTCATATCCCATCCCCTACCTGAGGTGAACTTTTTAATGGTTGAGATCCCCTCCCCAAATCATATATATTTATGATCAGGGTGAATAGATAAATTAATTGCCCCAAGAGTTGAGCCCGAGGTCACCCCCATCCCCTACCGGAAGTTTTTTTTATAGCCGAGTATAAAACAAGACCAAATGATTTTGACTTGCAACTCGTTTTAGTTAGTAATGTCCAAAGGGACAAATTAATAAAAATGTTAATGTAGAGGCCTGTGGGAAGCACCTATAGGCTATGGAATGTTCTGTATTAAGTTTCCTCAGAGCAGAATGCAAGGTGAGCGACACAGGCTCAGCTCAGTGCTGAGCCTCTAGTTTTTTCTCAATTTTAAGTTGTCTGGACTTTTTTTTAAATCCTTCGAGATATTGACTTGATATTTGGTATATAGCTATTTCTAGATGAGTTACAACACTTGCTTTGCTCAATTTTGTGCCTCCTGCTGAACATTGCTCCAAGCATTGATTGTGGATACCTTCTCAGTGTTACTAGTCTAGTGATGTAAGGTATACCTCCAACATTTAACTCTACCACTGATGGCAGTCACAAAAATATGTAAAAATATAATACATGTAATATATTATTTGCTTTGTAATTGGTTTCCTCAACTGCTATCTGTCTTTCATTCCAATTACTAGTCAAGACTGTTTTTGGAAGTGATTTGAGATATTATTGAGTCGATATTTGCTGATTTATACATTGTATTTAGTTAAGTTCAGATAAAATTCAAAGTTCTGTCTTTTTGAATTATTTTTGCCTGTAAAAGTTAAGATAAACTTCAAATTTCTGTCTTTTTGAATTATTTTTGCCAGAGTTTTGGCCCTTGAACTTGTAATTTAAAATCTAGTCACTGCAAGGTGATACTTCTAATATTTTAGGTCCTCTGATTTTTGTGGCCGGTAGGGGACAATGTATTGCTATGTGCAATACTCTCAGAATTCTTGTTCTATACAACTTTATGTTATTCAGTTTGTCAGTGTCTTGCCGCTGGTCTGGGGTCCTTCACCAATAAAACTAACGTCCACGGTATAATTGAAATAATGTTGAAGGTGGCATTAAATACCCTTCACCCTACCATGTAATTGTTGAAGTGGCTGGTGTGAAAATTACTGTATAAAGGGATATGTGCACTGTACACACAACTGCTACAAATTCCTCCAAAATACTTTTAAAAAATGCTGGTTGTAAAGGAAATGAAGATGTGTGTAATTTTCAACATTTTTGTCTGTATAGGTGCATCCAGTTTCTATCCAGGGTCACGACAGGTAGTAAATTCATTAAGGTTTATCCTGCTCGAGCAATTGTTAATTTTAGGATCAAATACTTCATTCAAATAAATAAATAAATTTAATTATTTTGATTCTAATAGGGAAAATCAAGCTTATTTTTAGAAGCAGAAGGAAGTATGAGAAAAGCATCTCATAACAATATCCAGAAACCATCATTTTTACAGTTACTTTTTCTATATCCACAAATACACTGAGTTGCAATTAACTTATTGATATTAAATAAAGCTGTAACCAGGTGTCATAGAGGGTAGTCAACAGCATTCAACAACTTCACCAGATGCAACAATTTTTTTTTAAGTTGATCCTAGTTGTCTTTTATTATATCCCCGCTCGATGAGAGTCGGGGGTATAAAGGGATCCTCATGTCCGTCCGTCCGTCCGTCACACTTTTGGTTTCCGGATGATAATTAAAGTACCGCTCAACCAAATCTTTTCAAACTTTAAAACAATGCTGTGGACCATTAATTACAGGTCATGTTCGATTACGGTGTATTTCACATATACCGTTCCTGAGTTATGGCCCTTTTTCTCGCAGAAAATAGGGACTTTTTAGGTTTCCGGATGATATTTAAAGTATGGCTCAACCAAATCTTTTCAAACTTTAAAACAATGCTGTGGACCATTAAATACAGGTCAAGTTCGATTACGGTGTATTTCACATTTACCGTTCCTGAGTTATGGCCCTTTTTCTCTTAAAAAATAGGGACTTTTTAGGTTTCCGGATGATAATTAAAGTACCGCTCAGCCAAATCTTTTCAAACTTTAAAGCAATGCTGTGGACCATTAAATACAGGTTAAGCTCGATTATGGTGTATTTCACATTTACCGTTCCTGAGTTATGGCCCTTTTTCTCTTATAAAATAGGGACTTTTTAGGTTTCCGGATGGTAATTAAAGTACCGCTCGACCAAATCTTTTCAAACTTTAAAACAATGCCGTGGACCATTAATACAGGTTAAGTTCGATTACGGTGTATTTCACATTTACCGTTCCTGAGTTATGGCCCTTTTTCTCTTAGAAGATAGGGACTTTAAAGGTTTGGAATGCAGGGGTATCTGTGATCACCAGATCAACTTTCTCTAGTATAAATCTGTATTTGTAGCTCCTCCTACATTTTAAATGTGAATTCCTAAAAACTTGCCATGTGTGTTTACTATTTTATCTGAAGAATCACATATCATCTTAGTAGTTTTAATTAGACCATTATTGAGGGAGTTATTGCCCTTTTTGACAATATTTCAACAAAGAGTTTTACATGCTTGCTTATTACATGTACCATAAGTAAAATCATATGCACATACCTTTAACACAATTTAATTGGACTATTTTGAGGGAGCTACAAATGTATTGCCTTTTTTTTTCTTCAAAAGCAATTTTGAGGGGAGGAAAGACATTTGTTTTTGTGCCAAAATTAACCTTTAATTAATTTTATTTTAGGGATGTGTGGAAGAGATTTATATCCGTGTGGACCACACATCAGACAGTGTTATGTTGCTAAACAAAGATGTAATGGTATAGGACACTGTACTAATTCGATGGATGAATTGCACTGTAGTAAGTTTTATTATACTTTGCTGTCCATCTATCATATGAAAAATTGAGGCTTTTATGGCCGTGCTTATATGGTAGTTGAATTTACTACTGTCTGTGCAATTAGTGCCTATCACCACTTATATTTTGAGTTTGAACCCTACTCATAGCGGGGTACACTTGATACAACTTTATGTGATAAAGTTTGTCAGTGACTTACGGCAGGTCAGTGGATTTCTCCGGGTACACCTGGATTCCTCCTCCACAATAAAACTGACTGCCATGATATAACTGAAATATTGTCAAGTGTGGCATTAAACACCATGACTTTTTTGCTATTTTATTTTGAAAGAGGGCAAAAATTTTGTATATTTGTACATATATAATTTTTATTTTTCATCCAATTTTGATGTGTTTTTTGTTGTTGAATGGATTGTGTCGAGTGCTTTTGGTAGTATGTCGACAGATTTCCTCTATCAAAACACTTCTTTTTTATTGAAGTCATACTTTTATGGGATACAATTGAACATCGATTCCTATGTAAAAATGAACATAATAATTTTTCTTAAAATCTGGACTTCATTAAACAATGAATATAAACTGCATATGAATTATCAGGTGAGCCTCTAGTTTATTTTTTTTTATCAATTTTGACTTTGACCATGAAGTCATATGCTTAATGACTCATATATAGAAATTATCTCCCTGGAAGCAATTGTACTCTGTTAAGTTTTGTACATAACACAGAATACTATAATGATACATCATTTAAAAATTAGGTTGAAATTACCTGTTTTATGGATATATTTGTGTATATTGCTGCACCTTTATTTTAAAACTAGGTAGGTCTGACCAACATCTTAGGTTTTACCATCTTCTTTTTGCCTGATCAACAACTTTTACAAAAGTATTTTTTTTATGTTTTATGTTCTTTACAATTTACTAGTACTTATTTTATTTTGTCAGTGACTTGTGACAGGTCAGTGATTTTCTCTGGGTACTTTGGTTTCCTTCACCAATAAATCTGACAGCCACTGAAATATTGTTTAAAGTAGCGTTAAACACCATAACCCTAACCCTTATTTTATTTTCAGCTGCAGCACAATGTGGACCCCACAATGGTACTTTTCTATGTGATAATAATAAATGTATCTATGAGACCTGGAAGTGTGATAAAACTAATGACTGCGGTGACAATAGTGACGAACTTAATTGTCCACGTATATGTAAGTATTCATTTGGAAGTTATCTTTGACTTCTTGCATGACTAAATCATATATATCTCTAATCGACGTCCACTCCTCAAATTGGCGTCCACTGACGTCATTATCTCAAATCATGGTCCAATTTTAGGATATTCTCAAATCGGCATCCTTTCCAAACTCACATATCTATAGGTCCGTTTACACGATCAAAGTCTGCCATCAAAAATAATTGTAATGACAGTTTTGTTTTGCGTGTTTTTTTTCTTCTTATCTGTTTCTTAAAGTTGTTGATTTTTGTTTTGTGTGTTTTTAATGCATTTTCCAATTCATTAATATTATTTAGGGTTAAGGTTAGGTTTAGGGTTAGGGTTATGGTTACGGTTAGTTAGTATTAGAGTTAGGGTTAGGTTTAGGGTTAAAGTTAGGGTTAGAGTTAGGGTTAGGGTAAAGGTTAGGGTTAAGGTTAGGGTCAGGGTTAGGGCTACAGTTAAGTTATGATTAGGATTAGGGTCCGCTAAAGTAGAAGTACAATGTACTCTGAATCTGGGTCTTGTCCCTTCTCCATCATTGTTTCAAAACCATGTCCTAACGGGTGTGACATCATTTGAAATATACGTCAGTGACGTAATTGAACGTTGATTTAAGAAAGTGAAAAATGGCCATATATTTGAGAATTGGACATCGATTTGAGGATTGGACGTCGATTAGAGACTGGACGTTGATCTGAGTCTTACGATATATGCATATGTAAGTATATATATATATCTAAAATCAGTATTACCATTCAATCACATTCGTGCCCGTAGTTGTAACGAATGATTGTTACTTATCACTATATGAGCAATTTTTCAGCTATATCAAGGTGAGAACAAGTTACATATTTGATGAGATAATGATGATGTGTAATTGCTGTATACTAGAACACCCTTAGTTGGATTTTTATAGTACTAGCCCACTGAAACAACAGTTTACAGGTAGACATATCACACTACTCATTATCACATAGACACATTATCCTCGTTCCAAACCAACCAGTCTTTGCTCTTACTCTTTAATGCTCTGTACTTATGGCTGTTCCATTTAAATATACCTGGGAGGGGGGAATGCTACTTATTTCAGACCCCCCCCCCCACCAATAGAAAAAAAAACAACCCAACATAAAAAAAATATGGTTTCACCCCCACAACCAACAGAAAAATAAAAAAAAAATGACATTCCCCCTCCCAGGTAGACTTAAATGGAACAGCCCTTAAATAGTAGAGAAGCAGCAAATACCAATTTTATAGTCTTTGGTTAGACCTGAACGAGGCTTGAATCTGCAATCTATGGTACTCACACAAACTGAAAGAAAAACAAATAAAAGAAGAAAACAAACTAGATTTCTACAGGCCATGTTTAATGCCACTTTTAACAATATTTCAGTTTCATTAGTGGAGGAAAGCAGAAAGTTCCTGGAGATATTTTCAAACATGTCATATGTCACTGACAAGCTTTTATCACATAATATAACACACCTTTTCAGAGGGGGGAATTGAACACACAACAGTGTATGCAATTGACAACTGATTGCATAGTTAGATATACTATCTTGCCATCAAATTCCAAGGTTTTCTATTGTGACATCATAGGAAAAAGTTATATACTGTCAGTGACTGTATAAAGCAAAAATGTACATAGTCTGTGCATTTTGGTTGCTAAAATAGCAGAGCTGCAGGAAAAAACAAGTTTAAATAAATAACTGCAATTTTTATCATATTATTTTATTTCCAGATATAACAAATGTGATTAAGATAGGTGCTGTATCAGGTGTCCTCATTTGTGGACTTCTTCTTGTAGTAGCTCTAGGTTGCATTTATAAATTATATAATTTAAGAGTAAATGGACATAATCGACATCGACATGAAACTCCACTATCACGCTTGTATTCAGAATTTATAAGAAGAAGAGCTCCACCTCCATATCATGAAGCCATGATTACATCACGATCATATGATGACGTTAGAAGAGATTATTTAGAACATTTACAACAAACAGGAGGGAGACCACCGTCACGTAGGGGAAGACGAACCAGAAATAGAAATCAACCACAAGATAATAATGAGGGTCAATCTCCAGACATATCAGATAATGTTGAAAATTCCGAAAATAATGAGAACAATCCTCCAATAGAATCACAAAATTCTGTTAACACTGAATTAGAGCGTCAGAATTCTACAGCAGTGCTTATTTTACCAGATAGCAGCTCTGACGAGTCTGAAAGTGACAATGAAAATCAAAATGAGACAGTGCAAGTTAGCATTTCTGAAGAAAATGTTGTAACGGCCTGTTATAGAAGAGGAAGCCATAATAATAAAACAGATTCTGACAATGAGAGTAGTTGTCTGCCTTCTGTCAATCCTGAACCAGACACACAGTCGGTCGACGTGTGTAGCATGGATGCTACAATAGCCTCATGTGATAGTATAGATGAAAATAAAGATATAAATGATAAAACTATTGACATTGTTGTCGTGGAAACCATTCCTAGAAGACGTCAGAATTCAGAAGGATCTCTAATTTCAGCTGACTCTGGTGAAAATAGTTTTGGAGAATTTACAATAGCTGATATATGATCTGTGAAAGATATCAGAAACATAACAATTTAATGTGATAATTGTTTTTTATAAGTATACTTCCCTTTTTTTCTTTTTAGAAGAGTTTTGAAACATAATTGGTTTTTAGGGTATTTTTATTATAGAGTTATACATTTTCATATGAATGATTCAAAAATAAATCACAGTAGATTGTTTCCAATTATTACATTTTAAATTTAACCTTTTAAGTTGACAAAGACTAGGAAATATCATAATATACATGTATTTATTTAGTATGAAAAGAATTAAATCTTTTTATTGGACATTGAATGTTCGCTGTAAGAAAGATTTTATGGTTACATCATTTTTTAGGCCTGAATAACAAACTTAAAAACATATACACTTGGCTATTTTCATGTTTTCCCCTATTCTCTTCAAGGGATCACATATTGTTTTCGTCCAGTCCATCAAAACTTTGTTTATTTAGTTATTACCAATTTTGAAGGAGTTGTTTCCTTTTTTCAGATATTTCGTCAAAAAGTTTATGCACACAACTCTTCCTACATTTTAAATGGGAATTCCACAAATATCTGCAGGCTTCCTTATTGGAGATTTGCATATTGCACGTTAGTTTGATCAGACCTCTTTGAAGGAATTACTTCCCATTTTTGACTTTCAGTGTTTCGTCAAAACGTTTGTATGCACAATGCCTCCTACAATTTAAAAGAGAATTCCTCAAAACTTTGCATGCTTGCTTCTTGCCCTATTTGGAGATTAGCATAACGTTACAGCAGTTTGATCGCACAGTTTTGAAGGAGTTATATCCCTTTATCAAAAAGTTTGTTTGTGCAACTCTTACATCTGAATGGAGAATTCCTCAAAACTTTGCAGGCTTGTTTATTACCATGGAGATATGTATAATGTTTTAGAAAGTTGAAATGATAGAACCAGTTCTGAAGAAATAATTTTCCTTTTTGAATATGTCATAAAAAGACATAAGCTGCCTTTATAAGACATACTCCTACATTTTAATTCAGTGTTTTGTTGTGTCAGTTTGAAATGTACATTTTTTTCAACTTCCTATAGACTGCATATCGCTTTCCTAATAATGAAGAAAGGGGATGGGAGAACATGTTTGTGTAAAAACAACCTAATTGTTGAATAATTCAATAGGTAAAACTAATAGAGACACAATCGATTGTTTATTTTGATATGTACTGTAACTTAACCATATTTTTGCCATGTGGTTGTTTATACTAGTATAAAGATCATAAATTAATTGTCAGTTTGGGATGTACATGTATATATAAATAATAATATATTAACAGTATTGCCAAAATAATCATGAAATGTTACATTCTTAATAATTTATTTTTATTCATTTCAAATTAGAATACTTGTAAACTGATTTATTAACTGATTTTTCTGCATTTAGTAATATTTAAAAAAAAATTGTTTTAATTCAATAGTCGTTGTCATGAATGTCAAAGTTTGTTATCAGACAGACCTATTAAATGTAAACCATCAAACTATTATAATGTCATTTTGTATAACTTACCTTCAGTTAGCAACTGTCTTTTTTTTGTCTAATATTGGTAGTGAGTAAATATTTCTTGCTAGCCCCAATTCACCAAAGTTTTTATCCTTCAGATGAATTTTCCTGATTTGATTTCTTATATCCTTGTCACTTTTTCAACATTCAACCAAACTTCTAATGGAGACAGTTAATTCATTTTGGGTTTCTTTAAATTTTGAGCAGTATAGGTAATATTAGAAAACAAATATAGCAGCAAAGAGATAGATTTAATTTTGCTGTGGTCTTATTTTCACATCCTTCAAAGAAATTAGTTTTTCATGAAAGTATACATTTATTTCTTCTTCCAAAAAATAGTTTTCTTTGGAAAAACTGCAATCGAAATGAATTTTATCTATTTGATAGTGCTAAAACAGAAAGTGCCAGCAGCAATACTGTACAAAGATTTTTTTTAAATTTGCCATTCTCGGAAACAATATAAAGTCAATAATATTATCGCAGCAAGGTCTGATCATTTACAAATCATACTCAAAGTAATAACCTTCAACTGAAGTAAAACCTCTGTTATTATTTTTAATGTACAACAATTTAAGTTAAACCTCTGTTATTATTTTTATTTTTAATGTACAACAATTTAAGTAAAACATCTGTTATTATTTTTAATGTGCAACAATTTATGTAAAACCTCTGTTATTATTTTTAATGTGCAACAATTTATGTAAAACCTCTGTTATTATTTTTAATGTGCAACAATTTATGTAAAACCTCTGTTATTATTTTTAATGTACAACAACTTATGTAAAACCTCTGTTATTATTTTTAATGTACAACAACTTATGTAAAACCTGTTATTATTTTTAATGTACAACAATTTAAGTTAAACCTCTGGTATTTTTTTTAATGTACAATAATTTAAGTTAATCCTCTGTTATTATTTTTAATGTACAACAATTTAAGTTAAACCTCTGTTATTATTTTGGAAAGACAACAATATAGCATAATCCTCTGTTATTATTTTGGATGTACAAAATTTAACCAAAGCCAAAAAAATGATCACTGGTACATGTATTTCGAAATTTCCATTTGATTTTTTTTTAGAAAGTAATATTAAATTTAGATAATTTCATCCTGATAATTTAATCATACATGTAAGCTAACAAGATTACTCTCAATATTCACTTAGCTTAAGGTGGTACCATGCACTTCTGGTGAAATTTGATCTGCTCGTTTAATTTTCTTATTTTTTTGGCTCTGTGTTTAAATATATCCACTGGAATAAATATCAAAATTTTAACAAATTCCAACCAACAGACTCAGAGCTATCAATTCACTAGCCACATAGCAGCTTTTCTCTCTGTGATTTTGATCACCAAGATGCTTGAAATCTGCATACAAACATCATATGATCAAAACGTTCAACTGATTTTAAAGAGTTATCTCCCTGTAGTGTATGGTACCTCCTTAAATTGCATCTGTCTCTTCATAATTAAGAATATCCTGGTTTTCAATACAGTTGCCTTTCGGTTTTTTTGCCATTAATTTTGCTAAAGACAAATTATCAGACCATTACAATACAATTATTTACCAGTATGTCAACTTTGCTTAATTATTTAATTAATATAATTAATTAATATATGCTTTTTGACCATTCCATAGACCCATTTAATGTTTTATGAAGATATATATCTAATTTGTATACAACAAGATCTCATCATATTATACCTATATAGTGCTACTTTGTATATTGTTGTGCAAGAAATTTATTATTTGTCCTTGCATGATTTGTTTCTATTTATATTTGTCTGTAAATAATGGAATGCTTTTGGTACAAAAAAAACAGCTGATTATGTTACGTTTGTATTTTCATCTTTGATACAAATGCAACACTCTGTTAAATTATTATTGAAGTCCCACAGAGTTTTCAATTTATGACCTTGTGGTAGAGCAAAAATAACCTCTGTGTCTTATTTTAATGGATCTTATATTTGGATTTTTTAAGGGTTGTAACATTGTAAGTTGAAAATAAATGTATATACTTTGCTTGGTAACTGAAAATTATAATGTGTACACTTACTGTGAATACACTTCCTTCGGCCCACCATATAGTAATCACTGTCCCTAATTCCTATGTCTTACGATAACTTAAGCTTTTATTTAATTTTTTTTAGACATTGTGAGAATTGATGAGTGAATATTTCTTTCTGATTTTGAATACTTTCACATTTTTCAGCCAAAGTTATGGTACTTAATTTAAAAAGAAAAAAATCCCACAATTCTAACGTTTGCTTTGACTGTTTAATTTGTAATGTTTAGACTTTGTTAGGGTTGTTGCTACCTCTACTTCACAGTTAACCTTTTTGACCTCTATCTGAACATATAATGTAGCAATGTATAGAGGTGGTTTTCTGAATAGCCCGTACTTTCATATTGAAATAAATTGTGCCAGAATGGAAAACTTAAGGAATTAAAACAAAAAAATCTTTATCAGCCAGTCTATTGTCTCAGATTTTGGCAGATGTATGCTCTTCTGAGACTTCTAAACATGAATACTTAGAAAAGTCTTCAAATAATACAAATACAATAGTAACATGTTCATGAGGTTTAGTTGGGTTTTTTCCCTACATGTTCTTCAAAATAAAGTTTCAAGAAAAAATTTAAAAAAAAGTTTTTTTTTTCTTTTTCATTTCTTTATGGGGAAATATATTTTTCAACTTTATGAGAAGATGACAAAATATTGTGTTTTTCTTTCTTTTTTAGAGTTTTTCCTGATTTCATTGGTTGTTTTTAAACAGTTGTGTTGCATTTTCTCTGATGTATACCGGTAGTATGTATATTGTTTTTTTTTAGTTCACCTGGACCGAAGGTCCATGTGAACTATTGCCATCACTTGGCATCCGTCGTCTGTAAACTTTTCACATTTCAAGCTTCTTCTCCGAAACCACTGGGACAATTAGAACCAAACTTAGCAGGAATGTTCCTTGGATGGTCCTCTACAAAGTTTCTGTTTTTTGTTCCAGTCGGATATTCAACATGGCTGCCAGGGCCAATAATATGCTCTGATTGGCTGAAATTTCAAAGATCTTCTTCTCTGAAACTAATGACCTGACTGAACCCAAACTGTAAATGAATGATCATTGGAATATCCTTTACCAAGTTTGTGTTTTTTATGCCGATTGGAAATCCAAGATGGCCGCCACCGCAGGACATAGATTAACATTGGACCCTATGGGAAAATGTTCAAATGCCTTCTGCTCAGAAACTACAAATATGATTAAAGCCAAACTGTACATGAATGTTCATTAGATGGTCCTCTACAAACTTTAGGTTTTTTGTTCCGATATGAAATTCAAAATGGTGGCTACGGCAGGACTGAGTTTAACATTGGACCCTGTGGGAAAAATGTTTCAAAACGCTTCTTCTCTGAAACCACTAGGACAATTGAAACCAAACTGCCCAGGAATGATCATTGGAAGGTCCTCTACAAAGTTTATGTATTTTATGCCGATCGGAAATCCAAGATGGCC
>MJUT01063667.1:186685-220032 GCA_002080005.1 Gigantidas platifrons
TCCTAAAGATCCCGACAATTACAGAGCTATAACTTTAGTTTCGAACTTGGGCAAAGTTTTTACTGGAATTTTGAATAATCGTTTAAATAAATTGTCGGATGAAGTTGAATTAATTACAGCTGCACAGGCAGGATTTCGAAAAGGATATTCGACAATGGATAATATTTTTATTTTACATGCACTTATTTCTTTATATCTAGCCAGTGGGAAAAAATTATACTGCTCCTTTATTGATTTTAGGAAAGCATTTGATACGGTTTGGAGGGTGGGGTTATGGAAAAAAATGCAGAACTCTAATATTAAGGGTAAAATATTTACTGTTATTCAAAACATGTACCATGGAATTAAATCATGTATTAGCTGTAATGATTCTTTTTCAGATTTCTTTGCATGTGAAGTAGGGGTCAGACAAGGGGAAAATTTTTCTTCTTTTTTGTTCTCGCTGTACTTAAATGACTTGGAGAATTATTTTTCACAAAATGCTATGCCATCTTTAGAGACACTGTCTGATATATGTACAAATGAATTGCAAATTTTGTTCGATTATTTTTGCTTTTTTATGCCGATGATACTATATTAATGTCTGAATCACCAGAGGGGTTACAGTCTGCACTTGATGTTTTTGATAATTACTGCTCTGAATGGAAATTGAAAGTCAATACAAGTAAAACAAATATTATTATATTTGCAAAGAGGAAAATAAAGAATAAATGTTTTAAATTAGGGGGAGATACAAAAAATGTACCTTAGAAATTGTGGATTTTTATTCTCATCTCGGATTAGTAATGAATTACAATGGTAATTTTACTGTTGCTAGGAAAAAGTTGGTTGACCAAGCTAAAAGGTTTCTTTGCATGTGAAGAACAAGACATTTAAACTTGTCTATTGATTTACAGTTAAAACTTTTTGACACGTTTGTAGTTCCTATCCTTCTTTATGGTAGTGAAGTGTGGGGGTTTGAGGACAAAAAACTTACCGAAAGGGTTCAGTTGCAATTTTGTAAGAAAATACTCCAAATGAAATCTAGTACTCCAAATTATATGGTTTATGGAGAGCTAGGTCTACATTCTCTAGAAATTGAAATAAAAATAAGAATGTTGTGCTTTTGGTCAAAACTTAATTTGAATGACAGCAAGCTGTGTAACACTATATATAAAATTTTGTTCAAATTACATACTAGTGGTATTTATAAGTTTAAATGGGTATCCTACATCAAAAGTGTTTTTGATGATTGTGGATTGAGTTATACATTTGTATATGGGAAAATCAAATCCCCTTAAGACATAAAGATTATAAAGAATTATGTTAAACAATTATTACGAAATCAGTTCTATCAGTCTTGGCACAGTGACATGGTTAATTCGTCAAGAGGCGAATTCTATTCAATCTTTAAAACCGATTTTTGCTTAGAAAATTATTTGTTAAAATTACTGCCTGAAGAGCGTATAAATATACATGTATGTAGGCTACGTACTTCAAATTTAAGAATACCCATTGAAACTGGTAGATGGCATGGTACTCGGCGATCTGATAGAATATGCAATTTATGTAACTGTAACCAAGTGGGTGATGAATACCACTACTTATACATTTGTGAATACCAAGACATTGTTAGGTTACGACAAAAATTTATTCCCGAATATTATTATCGGCGTCCTATTACTGAAAAAATGAAAGGACATTTGTTTTATTGTAATATTAGAGTTTAAAAAATTTAGCAAGGTTTGTCAATAATTTGAAAAAAATCTTATAGATTACAGCACGAACAGCGCGGTTTAGCAAGAAATCACTGTGGGCTGACGTCGGTGAAATCACGAAAATGTCGGTGAAATTTGAAAAAAAAACGTGGTGTTAACACTGCGAAATGTCCGAGAAAAATTGAACACGGTGATTTACTATAAAACGTCGCCAAAACACAGACATCGACGATTAAACGCAGCGAAATAAAGAAATGGGATATTAACCTTTATTTGTACATTTGTATGTGTCAGTGTCAGTAAACTCTGATTAAACGATGTATTTGTTTCTACTTTTGCAGCGTTTAACAAACGACACACAACGTTTGCCAATTTTTGGTTAGAAAAAAATGCACCCTTTAGTATAAAATATTATCCGGATTATCTCATTTGATGGTTCAGGTGATTTATCATTCAATTCAAATATTTTATTGAACAAAATGCATAAATTTAATTATACGATTTCAAATGGGATTTATCATTAATCGTCGGAAACTAATATTACTGATGGTCTCATGATTTAATAATCAGCGTGGGATATAATATTATACGAATATGAATACGAAATATGAAAGCTTTATTTTGATTCGGGTTCATTACAACATATACCATAAGCTCTGGTGTACCTGTTTATTGCACACTAGGATACTTTTTTTTTATAGGAATGGAAAGTATTTTATTATAAAATATTTACCGTAACATAAAATTTAATATTAAATTCTTTCCACCAGATAAATTTTCAACCGGAAAAAATTATGTCTTACATTATACACGTATGATTTTTGCCGCGATGTTGTCGCAGACAATTAAAATATTTCACCGACATTTAGGCCCTAATTTGTTTCGCGGTGAAAGTTTCACCGACATTTTATGGTGATTTTATGACATCACCGACATTTCACCAAGAAAAAACACCGACCAGGGTGATTTCTTGCTAAAACGCGCTGTGCGTGCTGTATATGTAATTTGTTATCTCCTATAGTGCATGATCTATCTCTAGTAATATTACATTTGTATGTTCTCAGTCTGCCTATATATGTATGTTTATATTCATTTATTTATACATTGTACTCTTGTTGCATACCTGTATGCCTGAGCTACTAATAAACTTGAACTTGAATATGTCTGGGATCCGTTGTTGAACTTATGATTGAGCTAATCATATGATTAGCTGCAATTACATTTTTAATTCCTCATCACATAATTAGCTAATGCAATGATTAAATATGATTAGTTAATACATTGATTAAAAACAGTTCAGCAACAGTATTTAATCATTGCATTAGCTAAGTATGTGATTAGGAATTAAAAATGTAATTAGGGATAATCATATGATTAGATTAATCACAAGAAATCTAGAAATTGTTCCAAGATGAAAAGTATCTTTAAAGAAGATTAATATGAAACAATAGTGTTTAAAAGAATATACCTACATACTTCATAATTTTGTTTATTTTTGTTTTCAGACAGGAAACAGTTTTCATGTATATGATCAGGGTAGATTTGCCAAAGAGATCCTGCCTCACTACTTCAAACATAGTAATATTGCCAGTTTCATCAGACAGCTCAACATGTGTAAGTTTTTTTGAGAAGTCATGTACTTTATATTACAGAAAATTAATTTGAAAGCAAGATTTTGATATATTTTATTTCAAGTCTTGTATTATGTTGCTTTTGAGAGAAGATTGATATATATATATCTTTTTAAAGACATACTTAGAACTACTCTAGGTTAGTCCTAAACACATACCTTTGCAGGAATTTGGTAGAAATTCCTGCCAACTGTGTCAGATTGAAGATTTAGAGTGAATGATTTTGATTGGGAGAGCAATTTAACATGTGGAAGGGTGCATGTACCCATATGTGATGTTGTTAGATATCTGACAGGGAAGTGAGGAGATTTAATTTTAGATTGACAAAATCAAAGCATTACCTTTCCTATATCACATGTTATAGGTTTGAAAATTATTATTATTTCTGCTATGCGTTGTATTTCATGGGCTCTTGCGTTTTCTATTTTAGATGGATTCCGGAAAGTGTCACATATTGAACATGGAATAAAAGATGAAAATGATGACCTAGAGTTTCAGCATATGTATTTCAGAAGAGGCCAAGAGCATTTGTTAGACAAAATCAAAAGAAAAATTGCTGGGGTAAGCATATTTACATTTGATCAAATTAGTATTTATCAGCACATTTATATCTGATTCCAAAATATATTTAATGGAAGAAATAATGCATAGAAGTCGTAGTTTGTATCTAGTTTTAACATGGGTAATATTATTTTTGTAAAAATTTAAACCCGAGTGATGGCCAGGGATGTAATGCAACAAAAATAATGTTGCCCATGTTAAAACGTGATACAAACTATGGCTTCCATGAATTATGTCGATTCTAGTAGTAAAAACATAGCTTATTTTTTTAAGCCAATAATGGAACCTTCATGTTTACTGTTGTTTTTCTTATATAGATAACTAGACGGTCTTGAAATTAAATTACTGATATTTTCCAATTTAATGGCATTTTGATTTTAAAAACTTATAACAAGTATAAAATCATAAAATAGATCAGTAACGAGTGTGTGTCAATGGCACAAGTGTACTTTGAAAACTACTTCACTGGAAGATGACAAATTAAAATTTAATGTTGATAGATGGTTGTCTTTAATATTTTTTGCGGAAAAAAATTTATGTAAAGAAACACAGTCCTGTATGAATACATGAAATCACATTGGAACGATGTAAGATATTTTGTTCGACAATATCCATATGCGAAATAAAATATTTTATCACGATATAATTTATATATCCAATGAAGGACATCATTTTAGAATACTATTTTATATTCAATAGTTAGTTCTATCAAATTGATGACCTGGTTATTCTGGTCTCCAACAAAGACCATTAATTTCTTTAGATTTTAATGATTAATTAAGCCTGTTAGAAGTATCAATTATGATATATATTTCGAGCCCCGGTCGGGTCAAACCAAAGACTATGAAATTTGTATTTGTTGCTTCTCTGCTAAGCACATAGCATTAAGGAGAAATAGCGAAGACTGTTGTCTCGGAATCAGGATAATGTGTCCGAATAGAGCGACATGTCTATCCGCTTACTGTTGTTTCAGTGAGCTAGCATTATAAAAATCCAGCTCAGGGTGTTGGTCTGTTACTTACAAAGCAGATCTCATCATCATGTCAGTGAAAATTACCTTGTTCTCCCCATGATATACAGTCGAACTTGTTTGTGTCGAACACTCTTTATTCGAATACTACGGATGTCTTGAAGTTGCCGGCCGGTCCCGATCTATTTTCCTATTATTCTATGTTATTTCAACACTGTTAATTCGAACATTCTTGAGTTGAATACATTGGTTGTGTCGAACACTTTTTATAGCCCCAAAATCGTGAAATTATGTAATTTACTCTTTTTTAGTCAAACCTCGAGTCTTCATGTCTTTTCCTTCACTTCTGTAAATTGAATTTCTTGTGTTATGCAAAGTTATGACTTCATTTTCTTTAAATCTGTGTCATTGATGTAAATCCAGTGTTTTTATTACAATTTTTGACAGTACACTGTAAACAATAAAAATACACAGATTCGTGTGTTAATTAAACAGCTGATCGATAACGGCGTGTCAAGGTTCATTGATTCGCAAAAAGGTAAAAATAGCCATCATGAATGGGGTACGGCAAAGGGTGAAAATAAAAACGAAATAAAAATTGAAATGCACGTTTTGTTGGTCAGAATTTCATTTTACAGTTGAAAACAGATGCGGCTAAAATTTAGAAAAAATATTTGACTGAATTATTACACGACATTTACGATATTCACTTAGAAATTCGAAAAATAAATGGTTTGTGTTTTACTCACACGAAACGATCTTTTAGAAAGATTTTTTAAATGGAAACATCTTCGATCATCAAAATAATTGGATTCCTTTTAAATTTTTTAATTTTGTCGAAAAATTAATTATCACGCTAATTAAATTCATAGCTTTAGCACATTAATTCTTAATTAGAATAATCACAGGAAAATTTAGCACTACAGCTTGGGAAACTCAATTTTTGACACAATGCTAGCGTGGAGTAATAAAAAAATCAAAAGGTTATTAATTAGCCTAATTAATGAGGTATTGGTGAACACTAATCACAATTATGATAACTAAAATGTTGAAAATAATTTATTCCTTTTTTTTTTATCCATATTTAAACCGTAAATGATCCCTGGAGTGCAAAATTAATTACATTATAATTTTTTACACTTGAAACAAGTCATACATACACAGACGTAACGAATAAGTAACAAAAACCGGAAGTCAACTTCACAGGTAAACATCGAGAAAACCGGAAGTCAAAACTGCATACAGATGTGTCGAAGCACCGGATAAGTCGAAGTTTTCTTTGAGTCCCCTGAACTTCGACACACCCGAGTTTCACTGTAGTTGAAAAATTGCTGAGTTGGGGTTAAAACTTGTTCTCCCCATGATATACCGGTAGTTAAAAAATAGCTGAGTTGGGGTTAAACAATAATCACTGACTATATTATTTTTGTACTGTAATGGTGTTAATCCAGTATAATTTAATCTACTATCACAGGCTTATGACTGATCCTTTCATTTGTAATGATTGTGTAATAGTGTAAATTAATCTGTCATTTTTACACTGATAGGGTACAACTCATATCAAAACAGAACCAGCTCCAGAGGACCACAGTGAAGATATCAGTAAAGTTATCACAGAGGTACAGGTGATGAAAGAAAAACAGGAAACAGTTAATACAAAGTTACAGTCTATGAAAAGGTACTATAATCATAGTCCAGTAACCAATCATTATCAAACTGCATCAATGGTGTAATGGTAAAGCATGCTCGTCTTTAGTGTGGCAGATAGTGATTTTGAGCCCTACTTGGTTTTCATTACTTCAAAATTTGAGGGAGAGGTGTCTTCTCTTTCAAAGGACTGAGAAATTGGAGAGGGGTTAGGGTTATGGTGTTTAACGCCACTTTCAACAATATTTTAAATATAACGTGGAGGTCAGTTTTATTGGTGGAGGAAACCAGAATACCCGGAGAAAACCGTCATCCTGCCGCAAGTCACTGACAAACTTTATCACATAATGTTGTATTGAGTACACCTCGCCTGAGCGGAATTCGAACTCACACCATTACTGCTGATAGGAACTGATTGCATCTAGGTAGTTATAAATCCAACTACCATACGACCACCACAGCCCCGAGAAATTGGAAGACAATAGACATAAATTAATTCCATCGAGTAACGACTATTTACACTTTTAGTGAGAAATGACTTTAAAATAGTTCTGATTCGTGATGTAGGAAATAATTTTCCAACATGCATACTTTTTCTGTCTGTGCTATCTCTTTTATGCCTGAGTAATTTCAACTTCCTCTTTTGATATTTAACCACAAAAAATGCAAGAACACAAGTTTGTAAATATATCTTTAGCAGATGTTGCTACTCATTTGGTCAAAGTTCCAACCAATTGACAACTAAATATAACTGTTTTCCAAAAACAAAGTACTTTCTTTTATGGACTATTGGTCGATGGGGACGATAGATCGAATTGCTGCTATTCGACTAAAATTTTGGAGGAATACTAACATAGGGGGACTACATTAATAAATAGTTTATTTTGGCTAAGCTTTCTTCAGTCAACATTTCCCATAAAACTCTTTATTACATAATGATTTTATTTAAACAATTTTACTGGCTATCATGCTGTCACCTGACATTCCGTAAAATTTGATATTGTTTGATTAAAACTCGTATTGACTCGCTTTCACTTTCACTTTCCAGTGCATTATGTATGACGTCACAATGAAGTGATTAATTTCATATTGACTTTGTTTCACTTTCACTTTTCATTTTAATGTAATAAAACAATTACAGTCTTTTGTATGGGTCAATACAAGTTTTTACGGACCTTAAAAACGATAATCACCTCAGCCTAAAGGCTTCGGTGAATATCGTTTTTAAGGTCCATAAAAACTCGTATTGACCTCAACAAAAGACTATAATTGTATAGCATAACTAGACATACAATTGAACAAATTATTTATACAGTACATTTTTTATAGAGAGAATGAATTACTATGGAGAGAAGTTGCCTCCCTTAGACAGAAACATTCCAAGCAACAACAGATCGTTAACAAATTGATACAGTTTCTGATCCATTTAGTGAGAGGAAGGTCTGGCTTAGGAATGAATTTACACAGGAAACGTCCATTGATGTTATCAGATTCTAACCAAGTATCTGTCCCTCCTGCCAAGATAACAAAATATGTTAAAACAACTGAACTACCAATGTATTCTGTTCAGAGTGTAAGTAATCATTGAAAATTTGGTAATTTTTGGGTATGGGATAATCATTATACAATTACGATTGATTGATTATTGTTTAGCGTCCAGCGAGCTGTATTTCAGCTATATTCAGTACAAGAACAAGTTCAATGATAAATAAAAACTGTATAGAAATGAGGAAAGGGATAGATCAGCGACTTTTGACTGCCACTGAAAAAGCTGTGTAGTGAAGAAAAGTTAAGTCTTTTGTAGAGGCTATGCTGCGTCTACTCTTTAAGAGTGTAGGGAGCGTGTCACTCTCCAAACACATTACCCACTATGGTCCATGGTCAGGATAAATCCTCATCAAGAGGGCTACCGTTAATAATGGCTTCCTGAGATGGCTGTATATGTTTTATTATACTGAACAAACGGAAAGAAAAAAATATGTTTTTTTATACAAATAACAATCTCTTTTTACCTGTATAAAGGAGTTGGGCCACTAAGTGGTGTTTTTGACCCTTACTTAAAAACATACAATCTTTAGTTTTTCTTCATAAAAGAACCCTTCTTTTTTATGTTAAATGTATTTGTTTTTCACCTAGAGTTCACCTTTCATGGTTTTTGGGGCAAAACATGAAAATAACACAAAAAAAATGCTGATTTCTGGAAATTCTTTATAGAAGAAAAAGCAAATGCAGAACAAATCATCCAACTATCACATACAATGTGAAATAGCATATTTACCTACTTCTGAACATAAAAAATTATTTGAAATTCTGAATGTTTTGATGTAAAATTTGTAAAAATCTATCCAGAAACTACTTCACAATAATTTTTTGAAAAAATATGGTTTTGCTTGATTATATAGGGATGTTTTTGTCCCCCGACGCTTCGTCGAAGGGGACTATAGAAATGGGTGTCGTCCGTCCGTCCGTCCGTGTGCTTTTTGGTTTCCAGATGATAACTTGTGAATGAAAAGTCAGATTGAAGCTAGGTTTGGTATGTAAGTGTATCTCATGAATATCTAGGTCAAGTTCGATAGCGATCATTTTTTGACAAATCTTACCAGAGTTACATCCCTTTTTATACTTTGTCCGTGTGTCCTGAATTGGTTTCCAGATGATAACTTGTGAATGGAAAGTCAAATTGAAGCTAGGTGTGGCATGTAAGTGTATCTTATGAATATCTAGGTCAAGTTCGATAATGACAATTTTTCGACAATTTTTACTAGAGTTGTGCCCCTTTTTATACCTCAAAATTGCTAAATATTTGGTTTCCAGATGATAACTTGGGATCATTTTTCGACAAATCTTACCAGAGTTACATCCCTTTTTATACTTCAAAATTGCTAATATTTTGGTTTCCAAATTATAACTTGTGAACAAAAAGTCAAATTGAAACTAGGTTTGGTATGTAAGTGTATCTCATGAATATCTAGGTCAAGTTCGATAATGATGATTTTTCGACAAATCTAACCAGAGTTACTCCCCTTTTTTTTACTTCAAAATGGTCCTTGGATGGTCCCCTTTCAGAATTATGAGTGATACAGGCTCCCCTGACCCTCTAGTTTACAGTAGTTTCAAAATTTAATCTTACGATGTAACCTTGGCGTCGGGGGACCAGTGGCCAACGGCCTTTTATTACATTTACCAATACTTTTGTCCAATGACTGTATCTCCTCCTATTCAAGTCATATTTAGAGCATTCAAAGTAAATTCTGATGAGATAAATGTTGTAAACAAATCTCTTTCATAGGTCCGAATGCCGAGTGATTCCATTCTCTTCTGTCAAACTTGCACTCCGAATCGTTTGTCTAGTGTCGTTCCGTATTCGGTTCCAAAATGACGTAATCCGGAAAGATAAACAAATCGCAAATCAACCGTTTTTTTCTGTTGTTTAATGCGGCGCCAAGCCTCGCCCATGGATTTTTCCCCTGAAAATGTCTTTATTTAAAGAGCTTTTTAATTTAAAACAAAAATAATGACAGGCGAGGCCTGGCGCCCATAAGTAAAACTCTTTCAAAGGTAACTATTTTGAGGAATTTTTTGTCAAACCTGAAATGGAAGCTACTTTGGACGTGCTATGCTTTAATATAGAGTGAATTAAAGAGCCTCATTTTTTCATTTACTAACGTATTTAGTCTTGAAATGGTGCACAAACCAAATATTTTCATGTATAAATCTACTTTAAAAATGACTGATTTACAGGGCCGTATACTGAGTTCCTGGCTCTTCTCCTTTGTAGTTTTAATTTGAAGAATAGCTGGGACATGGAAGAGGACACCATTGAAATCGATACATTATCTAGGAATTTTAAATTTCAAGCCTAAGTGTATCCTATAAAACATGTCAAGGTCGAAGCACTGACTAACAGAAGGATGACACCCTTGGGGACTAATAGTCCACCAGCAGAGGTCTCAACCAAGTGATATCATAATAAAGACATAAATATCTAATTTTATTGCACAAAACATTTATGGCATAACTTTGTTAGGTACGCTCATAATCAAAAGGTTGAAAAACAAAATTATTCAAAAGTCATTGTGAGCAAGTAATCCAGAGGGCCTAAAAATGATAGCCAAATTTGGCTAAGGTAACTGTATTTATCTTCAAACTCAATTAAAATGTAATGATATGTATAATGCATTTAGTGTTTTTAATTTCAGCCTGAAGGATCACAGGGAGTTGATGGACCTGTCATATCAGAGTTACCAAACCAGGATGTGTTCACAGAGAATAAACCTGTCAATACAGCAACGACTTTCAATGGTGCACAGTCACAGGTAATTGAGGAGGGGAAGAGGGACAATGATTTATATGAAGTGTATGTGAAGGTTATATTTTCACCTTGTCTTCAATCTCTGGTCATCTTTGGTGTCACGTTATGTCAATCTTGATATTATTTAACTATTTACATTGTTTTTGATAAATTATGGCGATTTATGCTTGATACAGCAGAGATTCCCAAACATGCCAGTCCGACAGACAAATCTGGTAAAAATCAATTCGGTCCGGAAAAACATTGGTTTCCATCGGACCAACTGTCCGATATAAAATACTGGGTTTGTTTGATCTCCAATTTGTCCATAATTTATTTCGATAACTAAAAAACTAAAGTGAAATGCCAGATCAAAACGTTTTTACTGTTTTTTGCATCATTTATCGTTCCCCCATCTCAGAAACGCTTTAATGAACGAATTGTATCATTTATTGTTCCTCCATGCTTTGATGAAGTTCAAGGAGATTGACAAAATTAAAGTCACAATCTCAGAAACGCTTCAATGAACGAAAATATCAATATTTGAAATATAAGAACAAGAATCACTGTGGACCGGACACTTAAAAATTATCGGATATCAATTTGGCGCCAAATTTAAACTTGTCTTTTGTGCAAAAGACGATAGAGGACTTGATATTTTGGGAAATATTGAAATGGACAAATATTACAAGCTTTTTCCTGATTAAGACAAATGGTTGAAAAGATTCACTAACATTTTTATTTCTCTGTGAATTTAAATAAAATACTTTGCTTTATTTATATATAAAAAAAAAAATTCTACAAAATGTTTACTTCAAAGCAGACTTGTTTTAGCAAACAATGTTCCAGAGTTTTTGAAAAAAAAATTATGACTGCACTATATCAGTTTCTGCCGGACCTAAACACTTTAACAGAAATTTCTGAAATCATGTAATTTTTATTCCCTACCAATCTACATGTATTATTGGGCATATACATAAGTGTTATTAAGATGTAACATTTTATTTCATTCAATATAATTTTATATAACGTTTAATTCAAATAAATTCTCTTTCAATTTCAAGCTCCACCTCCAGAGCTAATTTTTTAGATTTCCGCTTTCCCCTCGTTTACCATACTTTGTACATATTGTACATGTCATGACATTTTCATCACGGTCATATTTTAACCAGGGACGACCTTTGCACCATTTTGCGTTGTAAATCCGTTCAGGCCTTTTCTTCTTTTCGTATTTAAATCTTTTTTCTGCATTTGTTGCACTGTGACTTGTGCCGGCCTTTTTAATCCAGGACGAGCCCCCTTTAATTTTATAAATTTTATGGGCCACAACATTTCTTTGAAGCTGGTAGGATATAATTATTGTACGCAATATTCTTTAAAGGGAATCCCCTAATCCTACCAATCAACGATAATGTTGCAGAATGACTGCGGATAACTTTCTTCAGCTTTTCCTGCAGTGGTTGCTTTCAACCAAGTGGTACCAATTTTCCATTTCTCGTTTTTGTAATGCAAATTAACTGTATATATATTTTTCTGAACATTGTTTTAGCTAAAACAAGTCTGCTTTGAAGTAAACATTTTGTAGAATTTTTTTTTTATATATAAATAAAGCAAAGTATTTTATTTAAATTCACAGAGAAATAAAAATGTTAGTGGATCTTTTCAACCATTTGTCAATAATTAATTAATCAGGGAAAAGCTTATAATATTTGTCCATTTCAAAGGTTTCAATATTTCCCAAAAGCCTAAATCAGGATCAAATCAAGTCCTAGATAAGGTAAAGGTAAAATATATTTAGGTTTAAAAATTTCAACATCATACACAAGTGTTTAAAAATTTCTCGTTAATTTAAAAATTTCTCGTTAATTTAAAAATAAAACATAAAACTGCCATCATTAACTGAAACTTCAATCCACTAATTGTAACTGCTGAGAACTTTCTCACCAAGGATAGCCCATGAAAGCCATTCAGCTTATTTCCAATGGGGTCCTTTATAAGTATCAGCTTAAAGTTCAAGTGGACATTACAAGATCAACATGAGCGGGTAGAGGGATTACTTAATTTTAAAATAAGTACATTATCTATGAATATATATATATATATATATGATANGACACGTCTTTCCCGTTCTTCACTGGTATGTATCAGGTGGCACTTCACTTCTTTTTTAAATCTTTGCAAATCATTGATGGATTTGATCGAATCGGGTAGAGAATTCCAATCATGGATTCCATTGTAGTAAAACGTTGTTGATTCGATGCCTTTAATTTTTGGTGTAACATAATTAATCTGACTTGATCTAGTATTATGGGCATGATGTTCATTAATTTTGATGAAATTATTTTTCAAATAAGAAGGACATGTATCATAATAGATTTTATGAGCATGGTTCAATCGAAGCTGTTTTACTCTGTTTTCAATATTTAAGAATCCTAGACTAGATAATTCAGCTTGCCTTATACTAGTTCTTGGGCCCATGCTTTTAATGAATCTAACTGTTTTGTTTTGTGCCACTTGCAGTTTGTTTTTTAAAGCACGAGTTATACCAGCGTACCAGGAGGAACAAGAATAATCAAAATGACATTGAATAATGCCATAGATCGTATTTTGCATAAAAGACAGGTTTAAATTTAGCGCCAAATTGATATCCGATAATTTTTACGTGTCCGTTCCGGAGTGATTCTTGATATTTTGGTTCATTAAAGCGTTTCTGAGATTACGACTTTAATCTTGTTAATGTCCTTGAACTTCATCAAAGCATGGAGGAACGATAAATGATAGAATAATAGAGTTTTGATCTGGCGTTTCACTTTAGTTTCAATCAAAATAAATTATGGACAAATTGGAGATCAAACAGGACTCTTTTATACAACAAACCCAATATTTTATACCGGTGGAAATAAATGATTTTTACCGGTATTGTCCGTCGTACTGGCACATTTGGGAATCTGATTTTTTTTCTAATTTTCACTTTTCCGACGTCAGTTTTCACTGGTATCGGACAAACGTTAATGTCGAGGCCTGCCAATGTTGCATACCGTCTTTTTGTGTCTATTAAACGCTCTGGTGCATAGAATGCACCCCCTTTCCTCCCCAAGAAATCTGGGAAAATTCTAGTTCCTATCTATAGAACGCAGGAAATTCAGTAAAAAATTCACAGCAGAAATCCTCGTTCAAATGGCAAAATACTGCTTACCACAGATCACGTATTTGTTAATCCATGTATTTTTGATAAATTTTAGACAGGGAAATGTTAAATTAAATTTGTTAAAAGAGTTTAAACCGATTATTCTACATTTTGCAAGCGAAAATTAGCTGTTTTGTGAATGCAGGAAGTTTATCAGTAATGTTTAATTTGAAAACAAGTTCAAAACGGCAATGAAAATGATACGGATGGAGCAGTTGATTTTTTTGTCGTTCTTTACGTGAATTATGGTTGTTTTAAATAATAAATATGTAGATATGTTTAATCTTTAATCAGTATTAATTCATCAAATAATGAACTGTTCATGTGATCAAAGATAGGCAAGCTTGGGTCAAGCTTAAAATAGGAAGTAATTACCATCGATTCAAATAAAGTGAAAACAATACAAAAGTAATAACATTAATTAAGACCTGATCAAAGAGATTATAATTTCTTTTGAAGTGTACTCATATTATGCCACTGCTACAATATATTATACATGTGTCCCAGTAAGTTCAATTATCTTTTCACACCTTGTTATACAATATACCGTACTGTCCTTGACCTTGTCAACTGCTGAAGTGCTGTAAAAATCGATAATTCAAACAAAGGTTCAATACCCAAACACAGGTAATTTCACCCCAGGAAAAAAATAGATTGAAAAAAAGTTAAATATCACACCTCTGATAGCAAACAGTGATTCCTGCATTCGTATGGACAATTAATTCCGAACAACAACACCAATGTACAAGGATTATTATTGACAAATATCGAGAATATTTACATACCTTTCAAAAAGGCAATGAAAAAGCAATAAATATAATTTTTTTACAATTTTATTTTAAATAACACATATATAATGAACACAACTAATGTTATTTGAACAATAATTTACCGATAATTGGGAATATTGCCGTCCGTGAACTCGAAGCTATGCTACCGGCAACTCTCTGTGTGACCTGAAAAAAGGTGTCTGATACTTGCTCTTATGCATAAAACGCACCCCACCTACAAATTATCATTTTAAAGCATAAGACCGCGTTCTATACGTACCTAAAAACGGTAAGCAATCTTTTAAACAAGAAAACCACAGGATATGTTTGGCAAAGCCATTACATACAAAACAACAAAAAAATGTTTGGCGGACAATAGGACCGACAAGTATGAGGCTTCTGTCGGACCTGACGAAAATCTACCCCCGACGGTCCGACGAATTTCAAAAACTCTCATGTTCAGAAAAATATATATATAGGTAATTTGCATTACTAAAACGAAAAATGGAAAATTGGTAGCCCTTGGTTGAAAGCAACCACTGCAGGAAAAGTTTGATATTTTTTCGGTCCTGTGAAATCTGTTCGGTCTGGTGAAAAGGGAGTCTTTACCAGACCGAATGTCTGGTAAAGTGAAGACAGACTTTGATAATCTCTGTACAGCTGAATGTGACAAAAAAATTCAGTGACTTGATGGAGGTTTGTGGTTTTATCTGGGTACTCTGGTTTCTTCTACAATATAACTGAATTATATGATGTTAAAATACCTGTAAGTCAGTTGAAAAATACACACAATATTGATTGCCAGGTGATGACTTGTGTTTTTTTGCTAGTCTAAAGTTATGTCAGTTGAAAAAGTAAAAATAAATTAAAATATTGAGTAAAGGATTAAAACTAGAGTTGATAGACATACATTGTATTGTACATCATTCTTTTTTGCATAATTACTTGTATATGATCAGCAACTCCTTAAGACATGTGATTTGAGTGGCATCAGTTGTCGAGCGGTTCAGGTCGTTGACTTCTTGCCAACGTATGGTCTCATTTTACTTTCAAAATTGATATAATTTTTCATATTAGAGAGAACATTTTATAGTTACTTACATATCTATAAGATATTTCATATATTTCAGGCAATATCTGCAGCTACGGGTCTTCCCAGATCACCAGTAGAACCTATTTCTAGCAAACTGGTAAGTTGATATTTTTGAAAAGAAGTTTAATTTTAATGCAATTGTTGTATAACACGTTTTCTCATTGGCTAATGTTTACTGTCAAATCCAAAATGGACATGTCATAGCTAAGGGTTCTATTGTGAATGAGCTGCCATATTGAATTCTTGAAATCTAACATGTCATTTATTGCAATATAATAGAAAATAAAGACATCACCTTTGTTTAAGATAATTTCTTGTAAGATTTTATACAGAAGCATATTATTTGCAAAATGACTTTCAGTGTTAACGCTCTGCTCTGAAAATGTTCATATGATGTCACAATTTTTTAAGACATTTATGTGCGAAAGTTATTGACAATATTTTGCAGCATTTTATATAGTTTTTGCCCTTTTTAAATTTCAATTGCAATATTTATGCGACAACAAAAAAGTTTGTGGTCATATTATGTACATATAATGGCACTGTCATGTCTGTGCGTTAGAATATAAATAACAATATTTTATTTGAAGACCTGCCAGCATCAGTTAGGGATTTGATGGTCACAAATATCTGTTTTACTGGATCAGCTACACTTTTCCAAGTAAAACTGCATAAGTTAAGCAGTGTCACAAAACACAATTTAGTTGAGCAGTCACAAAACACATTTGAATGAAGCAGTCACAAATCACGATTGTTTTAAACAGTCACAAAACATAATAAAGTTAAGCAGTCACAAAACATGATTAAGTTAAGCAGTCACAAAACACGATTAAGTTAAGCAGTCACAACACATGATTGAGTTAAGCAGCCACAAAGCACGTCTGAGTTAAGTTAAAACTTTGAAAACTAAAGTTAATGGTTTAGAAAACATTTAAATGTTTTTGTTTATCCAGTGTTAAGCTGCATTCATACATTTGACTACTTACTCTATTCAGTATTTCTTTTCAAACAGGATTTATCCACCAATGAATGGAAACTTCCATCAGATCTTCTGACCAGTGATATTTTAGATATGCAGGAATTCAAGGATTTAAAGGATTTACCAACAGATTTAAATACCCCTTCACCATCAATAATTCCACCATTTTCTGATGATCATGTTTTGGACCCTAGTTACATACCATCATTCTCACCGATATCTCCAGCACCCAATAACAGCCAAGACAAGTAAGTTTTGTTATCTTGGGCGGGCAACATATTTTCGTCCCGGAATTTATAGTAAAACTCTAATGTAAACAAACCATGATTAAAGTAAATTTATGATTAAAACAAACTGATTAAATTTTCCCTTTCTTAAACTTATGCAAATACAAAAAAAACAATGCACATATTTGAAAAACTTGGTTATAGCGAATTCAGTTAGAATGGATTTACTAGACAAATTGAGCCAAATTTTTGCTGTCCAGAAGTAGAAATGGGGTTATTAATATGTCAGGTTTATGAAAAGAAAATTTAAACAGTGATAGTCAATACATCAACCAATATCAATAAAACAAACAATCACCACTCACATAAAATCATTGAATACAAAAAGACCATGACATAAACTGATGGAAATCCAGGTCCTAGCTTAGGACAGGCACAAACATGTGGTGGTGTTAAACACTTGTGAACAGGATCCAACCTTACACTTTAAAACAAAATTTGATCTACAATGGCAATACAAACAATAAAACCTAACCAGATGTGCTTCCACAAAATAAAGAGCACATACTATGACAAAAATGAACTACAACATAAACATGGACAGTACAATAGCAGGGTCAATGAATGACAACATAAACATGGACAGTACAATAGCAGGGTCAATGAATGACAACATAAACATGGACAGTACAAAAGTAGGGTCAATAAATGACAACATAAACATGGACAGTACAATAGCAGGGTCAATGAATGACAACATAAACATGGACAGTACAATAGCAGGGTCAATGAACTACAACATAAACATGGACAGTACAAAAGCAGGGTCAATGAACTACAACATAAACATGGACAGTACAATAGCAGGGTCAATGAATGACAACATAAACATGGACAGTACAATAGCAGGGTCAATGAACTACAACATAAACATGGACAGTGCAAAAGTAGGGTCAATGAACTACAACATAAACATGGACAGTACAAAAGTAGGGTCAATGAACTACAACATAAGCATGGACAGTACAATAGCAGGGTCAATGAATGTTTGTAGTTAATTGTCTACTAGCTAAGAAGGGAAAATCTATTGGTTTAAGACCATTACTCTTAAATCTGGCTTCTTTAATTCAACATAAATACACTCATGTCACTTGCAGTCTTCGCTCTAACCCACTTGCCCGAAGCCTGGGACAAGTAAAACTGGATTTGGGCAAGTGAAAATTATGAAAGAATTTGTTTGAATTAATAGGAAAATTTTCTATATTTGGCTTTCAGGGAAGTAGATGAAAATAATTAAGGAAAAACTGCCTTTGTCATGATGAAATAAATTCATAAAATTTGCTAAAAGTAATTAGTAATTTAGAGAAGTTGTAACATGTTAGTATCTAACCCCCCCCATCTGATTTGTCTAATTTTAATTGGGTCATATTTTGTATGGCCTATCTTATTTTTCTTGTTCATATTGTTCATATGACAAAGTGTTTTTGTAATATTAATTTTGAGAGAAAACAATGAATAGGAAGCACAATAATTTAATATTACAGAAATTCTACAAGTTTACAACAGAAAGTTAGGAACACACCACCCTTCAGCAGACAGCAATCTCTGTAAGTATCAGTTATTTTCAAAAGTAAAAATGTGAATGTTAAGGTCATAATGGGTAGACAACAGTAATTAAGGGTTAGGGTTATGGTGCTTAATGCCACTTTCAACAATATTTCCGTTATATCGTGGCTGTCAGTTTTATTGGTGGAGGAATCCTGGAGAAAAACACTGACAAACTTTATCACATAATGTTGTATTGAGTACACCTTGCATGAACGGGATTCAATCTCATTAGGCACTTATTGCATAGGTAGTTGTAATTTCAACTATCATATGATCACAGCCACAACGTCTCTACTACAGTAATAAAGTAAAGCTGAAGTAAAAGAAGAGCTAAATGCAAATTATTTTTTTTTTTAAATGGCAGATTTCTCTGGTGTGTGGTATAACCTCTCTGGTAGGGGTGTCTATTGATTATATGGGAAATATAAAAACACAACTTGCTTTAACAGGACATAAATGAATGCCTCATGTTTGTAGAGAGTTACGATCTTAGCACATAAGACAATTTGTAACAGCTCCTCATGTTAAACAGCATGTTTGTGGACACTTTTATCACTTTGATAGGTAAAACTAGATTGAGCAATTGACATGTATCAGTTTTCTGGAAAGAACCAGGACTGTAGTAAGAATTTGTTCATACTATGATGCTACTTTGACCAACCTTTATTTTCTAGCAGTGAAGAATAAAAGAATTATTGTATCTATTGTTAAACCATGTATTTTTATCAGAATAACAAAAAATGAGATTGAAATATCCAGACTGTAAATTATAAACCTAAAATAGTACAATTGATGATGTAATACACATGGTTTCATTACAAAGACAGAATTCTGGATGTTAATGGTCAAACAAAATCAATTTGGTGTATTTCAGGGGCCATGGTGGCCGTGATCGTATGGTAGTTGGATTTACAACTATCTAAGCAATCTGCCTATCACCACTAACGTTGTGAGTTCGAACTCCATTCATGACGAGGTGTAGTCGATACAACATAATATGATAAAGTTTGTCAGTGACTTGCGACAGGTTGGTGGTTTTCTCCGGGTACTCTGGTTTCCTCCACCAATAAAACTGACAGCACGATATAACTGAAATATTGTTGAAAGTTGCATTAAACATCATAACCCCAACCACTTTGGTGAATTATACAGTACAAGTTAAACTTTGTAACAATTTGAAGAATTGGTGTCTGAGAGACCTGTGTTTATTATGTTCAAATTGAAGGCAAATTAGCAAGGATTTGACACCTAATAAAAACTTTCAATGACGTTCAAGCATCTGGATATCTATTAAACCTCATGACAAATTTGAAAAATTTCTCTGGTAAAATAAAGAAAGTGACAGAGACTATAATTAAAAAAAAAAAAGAAGATAATAATTGTTTTTTAACAAGATGTGAGGTCTTTAAAAGGTGTGTGTAAAGTTGTCTTTTGTCTCAAATGAAGAATTTTGTGTTTCAGACATGAGTTAAATGAACATGTAGACTCCCTACAGTATGATTTAGATGGTTTACGTGACATACTCTCCAGTAATCAATACAGTATAGACCCATCGTTTTTGTTAGGGGTAAGTTTACAAATAATATGTGTTCTAGAGGGGTAAGTTTACAAATATGATGTTTCTAAAGGGGTAAGTTGACAAATAGAATGTGTTCTAAAGGCAGGAGTTGACAAATATATTTTTATCTGAAGAGGTAAGTTGAAAAATATTTTTTTTTATCTAAAGGGGTAAATTGACAAATAGGATGTGTTCGAAAAGGATATAAAGTAAACATATTTTTTCTAAAAAGGTAAGATTACAAGTTACATGCAGACTAAAAGGATAAGTTGACAATGGAATGTTTGACAATTTGACATTTTTTTCTTATGAACAAATTGGTTTGAAATAAGATTGAAAACGGTAATCTGCTAAAAGTATCTGTACAAGCTATATAGAAATATCTACCCCAGAAGGGACATAACTCTTACAGAACTTAAGCAACTCAAAGATGTAATTAGAATTGATTGTGATATGATATATTGAATATTCATTGTTAAATACATTGCTTATGTGAATCTGAAAAAAAGACATGTTTGTTTTTGTTTCCTTTTGTAGTTTAATAGTAAAAAACATTGGGGTAAAAACAATACAAGATTAGATTCTAAGCTTGTTTTTACTACTCAATCTTTTTTATTTTTCAGCTTTTTAAACAGGATTCAGCACCGCAACCTGATAATGTAGGTTTTCTTGTGCATTAGTTTTTTCTTTCTTCTTAGTTACCCATTCAGCTTCTTGTATATCCAATATTGTAATATAGTACCAAATATTTTATGTAGATTTCTTTGTAAAATTAAAGAAAAACAATATTTTTAATGTTTATTTTTTTATGATTACATTATACATCTGAAAAGTAAAGCATTTCTAATAAGTTCCATACTTTCTCCTTTAAAGTTTGGTACACCCTAGAGAGGTGCTGAATAAAATTATATTTTGCATGCAAGTAGACAAGATGAAAAAAGATGGAGGAACAGGGCATTGTGTCCTTGTTGCAGGTCATGACTGCAGGATTTTTACGAAATTTTTGGTACTACATGTATATAATAAAAGGACTCTTGCACTGATATTGAGAAATATTGTCACATACAGCAATATAGTATACCCTATTGTAGATTGATTGTCCTATTATCTCTTAAGAACTATGGTTGGTAAGAGTACTCTTTAGGGTTAATAATTTTCCAGTTTATATCACATACTAAAATAAATAAGTTCAAACAAATTTGACAACTAGATTAAATCTTCAATAGTAATTTCTATGAATAACAGAAATTAGGAGGTCATAAATTAAAAAAAATCATTTTTTTACTGAAGTCTAAATCTCATCTGCATCAAGATTTTAGAGAAAAAAATCACTTTGTCATCTGGTCTTAGATAGTAGAATTTTCTCACCTTAAAAGCACACTAGAGTTATTGTTCCAGATTTATTGTTTACATAGAACCTGTAAATTGAATTTGCCTGACATTATCGTTTTAGGTAATAAATATAATGGATCCTGACAATATGAAAGCAGAAGATGATAATGATCCTAACAATCTAAACACATCAGGTTTGTATTACAGTTTCTCTCGTTATTACGGCGTTTTAATCCTGCTGAACCAGTGGTGGAAACATCTGTAATCCTTTAGAGGATTAAAATGTCTCGTGCCTTTCTCTGCATGTTGTCAAATCAGTATGTTGTCATGTTGTCAAAAGGATTTTAAAATAAAGTTTGTGTTAAATAATGAGAGAAACAAATTCTGCTTCAGTTTCGCATGTGGGTTACCATAATTCTCCACTCTCGAGAGCTAAGTTTAAACTTAACCACTCTCCTGACGGCTTGTGGTTAGAATTTTAAATTTAACTCTCTTGAGTGGAGAAATATCATAACCCACGGGCAACTGAAGGAGAATCTATATCTCTGTCTTATCTTCCATGATTATTAATGTTGGAGGTAAGTTAGTAGGTAGGTTGTCATGTTATCTTCGTCTTCTCTTTGTATTTAGAAAAAAGTCTTAATTTTCAAGATTAGATCAATCTTCAGTGAAAAAGTTACCTTTTAAGAGAGGTGGCCTCTTGATCATTTTTCTATATCAGTGTATCTGAAATATGGCCTAATAAGAGGGGTGGCATTTAGTGGGAATGGCCTGACAAGAGGGGTGGTATTTAGTGGGAATGGCCTGATAAGAGGGGTGGCATTTAGTGACCTTGTTATTAGAGAAGGACTACTGTCTTAAAGTTTATATATAGTGACAGTGTTAGTGGTTGGATGGATAAACGATCAACAAATAATTGTCATTTTGATTACGTAAATCAGGGTAGATGTGTATGAATCTTTCCACTATTTTTAAGTTTTGATCTTATGAACAGCACTGATAAATTGGAAAGGTTGATGTGCTGGAGTAGGAAGAGGTGGACTATGACAAATTGTCTTAGCAATTTGTGGTAGAAAAAGGTGTACATTGTCTCATGATCTGTAAAATATTTAGGGCATTTTGAACAGTTCAGTTGTTGAAGCAGCAATAATGAAAACATATGGGAAGGGACAAGAAAGACAATAGGAAGAGAAACATGATGAAAGCAATACAAATATTATTCCTTTCATATATGGTTATTTCCCAGAATATCATGTAGTTTCACCACATATGCATTTTCCCCAATCTATTCTATTATATATGGCCTATGGTGTCATCCACTGGTACATTCAAACATCAAACAATTTTGAAAAACATTCTGGATTGACTGAAAGATTTCTGTGTGCTATAGTATAGTCTTATTTATAGAGGCAGAGACATTATCAGTTATCTACGTATCTACCCTTGAGCTTTGAGATTGTACCACCCTGAAGCACTTCTATATACCCTGAAGCTGAAGGGTGGTACAATATTCATGAGGTCACCAGTAATATAATTCTATTGATGAAAAAATGTGTCTTCAGTCAACTTGTGGTACGATAAAACAAATTAAGAATTCAGATGATAATAAAAATGTGAAATGATTTTAAAATGTTTGTATTCAAGCAACTTGACCATTTCTTTGAAGACTCAAATTTGAAATAATATCAAAAACAAAGTTTCATGTAGAGTGAATCAACCAATGTAACACACTCGGTAAACATGGTGATTCAGTAGGAATATTAAATCTCTTGTTAATATAATTTGCTGCATTGTTGCTTTTTCTGTATTTATAAGGACATTTTTTATCTCAGGAATTTAGTCCTCTCTTCTCCATGTGGGATGCAAAATGTTTTTTAGATTATTTAAGTTTGACATGTACAACAACATAAGGACCCCGGTGATGTTATGTAACTACAAGCATGGGTTTTGTACGCACTGGGCATTGACTAATCAACTGCCGACATTTTTATCAAGTCGGGGATAATAAGTTTTACCCATGTCCATACGTCTGTCTTGATGTCTATCTGTACGTTGGTCCCGCATGATGGAAGTGAGGGTGTCCATGTCCTACGGACACATTTGTCCATTCTTTAAAATGTTTTCTAATTCTGCCTTTTTGTAAGTAGTGATCAGAAAGTTGTATTAGAAATTTTCAATGTGTAACGAATAATAATTTTCATTACAGGAAGTCAGTTGGTACAGTACAAGCCATCAGAAGATTTACCAGATTTGTTTGATTTAGCTAATCTTTCTAAAGAAGATGAAGAAACATTACAAAATACAATAGATGTCGGCAACCTGAATTATTTTACTAAACAAGACGTCCCCGCTGATGATCTGGATTAAATATTTGTTTTTTTTATTGTTGAACTGTGAACTTGTTATTGAGACTTCTATGTAAGAACAAAAGACAGGAAAAATTGTAAATTTTCAATAATGTTTAATTTAAATTTCATTGACATTTTTTCACTGTTATTAACCATGTTAATATTGGTTTTCATTCATTTTTATGACAGTTGTTGACATTATAAATCATATTGTTTAAAGTAGCGTTAAATACCATAAACCCAAGCCTATAAAATCATTTTTCTTGTTTCGTCTTTAAAAATTTTAAATATTATACAATTAATGACTTTTCATAAGGGGGACACTGATTTTTCTACTCAGAGGAAGAGATGTTCACCGAAGCCAACGGCTGAGGTGAACATCACTTCCAAGGGGTTGATAAATCAGTGTCCACCGAAATGAAAAGTCATCAATTGTTTTATTAAATGACACATTCTAAGTGTAATTTTGGGGTGAAAATTGTGTTTTATCTGTTTTCTAGACATTTTCCATATTCTTTGGTAATTCAGTAACTCAGCTGCTTTGTTCCTTTTTGCTTACTGACAGTCATCTGCTGATTAACAAAGTTCGTTTGCAGGACCGCTTCTGATTGGTTGAGGTTCAAAATGTCGGCCAGTCAAATTTATCGATATTAATCAGTCTACTGGTTTTCCCCTGTTACTATATTTGGGTACGTACTAACAGCGACATGAGATTTATTAACCTCACATACAAAATTGCGCGGTGGACATGTTCTGTCAGAGGAAGCAATGAACCTTCTAAACCAATCAGAATTAAGAAAATTCATAGTCATTTAACTATATAATTTGTTACTGCATCACTGCCAATATTCTCTGCCATGTGCATGATTTATGATTTATGCCATCCTTTGTTTTTGTGTGTTCAGATATTAATGGGATGGGAATGGATTTTTAGCTCACCGTGCTAAAGTCAAAGTGAGCTTTTGCCATCACTTGGCGTCCATCGTCCATTAACTTTTCACATTTTAATCTTCTCCTCTGAAACCCCTAGGCCAAATAAACTGAAACATTTTGTCCCGATCCAATAACAAACATGGCCACCACATGCAATTCTTGTTTCTGATTGGCCTATTTTAAAAAATATTCTCCTCTGAAATCGCATGGCCAAATGAACTGAAACTTGGTAGGAAGCATTTATGGAAGGTCCTCTATGCAGATTGCTCATTTTGTCCCGATCGGTTATAAACAAACATGGCCACCACAGGCAATTCTTGTTTCTGATTGGTTGATTTCTAAAAAAATCTTCTCCTCTGTTAAATGAAAGATAACTCTTGCTTAAGCTGTTAAAAGAAATATAACTGTTGCCATTATCTCCCTTAGAAATTTAATGCTGATATATTGTAAAATGGTTATTCTATACATTACACCATTTCGTCCCGATCGGTTAGCAAACATGGCCACCACATCCAATTCTTGTTTCTGATTGGTCGATTTCTAAAAAATCTTCTCGTTTGAAACTGCTTAGCCATATGAACCAAAACTTGGTAGGAAGCATCTGCATGTATGGAAGGTTCTGTATTAAGTTTCCTCAAAGCAGAATGAAAGGTGAGTGATACAGGCTCAGCCCACTGAGCCTCTAGTTTGTTGTTGAATCTTTATAATTATAACCTGTCTATTAAGAACAAATAGGAGGGTCCCAAGGGTGTTTGTTATAAACAAGTTTCACTGCACATCATATACATATACACCATAATATGTAGTTGCCATATGACTTTATGAAATTTTGTGAAGAAAAATTTGGTCAAAATCGCATGTGATACAGTACAGTGAAAGACATAGTATGACAGATGTATCACTCTTCTTAGTGATAGTGACATCTTTTGCTCTGTTTAATTATATCTCCTCATTCTAGGGGAGATATATTGTTTTTGTCCAATCTGTCCATCAAAACAATATGAGTAACTCCTCCAACATAATTAAAGGGAATTCCTTAAAACTTGGCATATTTGCTTCTAATCGACTTAAGATGTTATATTGTTGCAACATACAACATTTTAATAGAACCATTTTTGAAGGAGTTGTCACTTTTTGATTTGGGTGGGGGGAGGAGGTAGTCATATGTTTTTCAGTCTAAAACAAACTTTAATCTATTTAATAATTTCATGGTGTATTTTGGGTGATATCAAATAACACTCTAAATACAAAAGACGTTTTGAAGATAAATCATGCAGACCAAAAAAAAGGGGGGGGGGGTCTTTTGTGCTAGAACTAAACAAAAGATATATCCATATCACCAAGATGAGTGATACGTCTATCACAGTAATTTATCATGCTATGTCTCTGACTGTTCTGTTATTTTTCTAAGGGTTAGTTTCTGTTCTTATTCAATGTCCATGTGCACATATAATAATACAAGCTACCTGTTTTAAAATGGTGAACGGGCCGCTGTGTATTGACATAGTACTTATTTTGTATGACGGCAATATTTTGCATGGATATATTGTTTTTTGTTGTAGGCGTGAAATATTTGACATGGTTATATGCTTTTATTTAAAGTTGATCATAAAAATAAACAGATTGTACATTTGTTGAGACTTGACATTACTTCTTATTTTGATATGCCCATCTTTAGATGGGACATATTATTGTATACTATTTTCCATTTGCCCTGTGCTAACTGTACTTTGCATTGACCGGTTTTCTTCAAAGTTAAAAAGATTTTAGCTCACAGGAAATGAGCTTTTCTGAGCAAAATGTGTCTTGCCTCTGTGTGTCTGTTACATTTCCACTTTTTCTTCAGAACCACTGCATATCACCAAGTCACCAAACCTACCACAAATGCTCCTCTAGGAGTTTTGAAGAATTGTATCTCTTTGAAGCGATTACAAATCCTAGATGGCTGCTAAGGCTTCTGATTGGCCGAGGCACTCGCCACTTCTTCTTCAGAACTACTCTGCATGTGAAATTGCCAAGCTTGTTAGAAATGTTCCTCTAGGGTTCTCAAGGAGTGGTGTTGATTTTTCAGAGTGATTCAATATCCAATTTGGCCGTCCCTGCCTCTGACTGGTTAAGAAATTTTTGACTTTTTCCCCAAAGCTACTTCGTATGAGGTCAACTGGCTGCAGATTTCATTCTAGAATTTTGGTAAAATTGGCCAGTGGCCCCTCCTCTTAAAAAAGTGGGCCATTAAAAGCTACATGTAGATTTGAGACAATGCTAGTAAACCCAATATTCTAAATAAATGTTTGAAAATAAATGTTGTTCCTACTTAATGTGTCGATTCAAACTGCATCGTTTTACATATATTAAAATCATGTAAATTGTCTCAAGTTCTGTGGGTTTGCTAGTTTTGCCGAAGAAATCAGGTATTCAACTTTGTTTATATTTAGACATTTTGATAAGGTATAAATTAAAATGCGGAATGGAATCATTAATATCTGTTTTGTTTACACCCACGTAAATTTTTCAAATTCAAGTAAAGCTGTCAAAATTTTTACAAATTGTATTTATTATTCTTTCTTTTTTGATAGTTTTTTTTGTCTGAATGCCCGAAACAAATTTAAGTAATGATTTGTTCTATACACACAACCAAAAGTGAAAACGGTTCAACATTATACACTCAGGTACATGCTTTGTTCAGTAGACTTAACCAAGAAGAACAGAGTTGAAATTTTACCAAGTATGAAAACTTTTATTCCGGCATGACAATGGCACAAACACAGTCTCATAATGAGCCATTAGCTTAAATTTGTGGCCATGCTGTTGCAACAATATTGTTAAAATGTCAGATACGTTAAACATGTGTGAATCCCGCATTGGCATGTTCTAGAATGAACTCTTAAACATATAAAAAATAATTCCTATAGGGGTACTTATGAAGTGTTCATATCTTTTGGAGTGGTTTGAAATCCAAGAAGGCCATCCTGGCTTCTCATTGGACTAGATATTCTTTTTTACATCTTTTCCACAAACATTGCATACAGACTTTGCAGAAACGTTCCTCTAAGGAACCTCAATTAGTACACTCGACCAAGTCCTATTTTTATTTTATATGTTTGAGTTGAAAATTAACTTCCTATGTCTTTCGGGGCCGTCGTCGTCGTGATCGTATGGTAGTTGGATTTACAACTACATGTGCAATCAGTGCCTATCACCATTAAAGTTGTGAGTTCAAACCCCGTTCATGGCGAGGTGTACTTAATACAACATTATGTGATAAAGCTTGTCAGTGACTTGTGACAAACTGACCACCATCATATAACTGAAATGTTGTTGAAAGTGGCATTATAAACAACATAAACCACCACCAACCCATCCTATGTTTCATCTATTGAGAAAACTTCAGTGGAGTAATCTATATTAATATTATTTGAACAAAGAAAGATAATATATTTTACTATTTCCTGAAGAAAAATAATAAGTTTCTCATACCTGTTAACCTCAGAGATTGTGTATGTGGGAGATCTCCCACATTCCAACTATTTAATGTGGGAGATTTTGCGGGACGAACTTTTTCACACTAAAATTTTTAGATTAAAACAAACAAAATTTACTGTACAACTTTTATTGTCATTGCTGAGCAACATTACTTCAAACCACTTTGGTAGGACAATACAGCTTGTTTTGCTGATCTTAGAACAGAATCACTTGGTTAGAACAGAATCACTTGGTTCGTACTCATAACACAACAAGTTTTGATTTTGCTTTGCACATAATAAATATAGAAACTTTCTAGGTTTTCATTGTTGAAAATGAAGCAAGAATAACTATAAAAATGTATTTATAATAAACCATTTTGTTACAAAAATAAGTAAATTAATTTTATTTATATAAAAAAAAAGAAAAAAAAAGAAAGGAGATATTCGAATAGGGTATATGTTAAAGATGATATGCTCTTAGTTTTTTTTTGCATGTAAGCTAGCCTTGCCAAATTATACAAAGAAATTCTTTTCTCTGGCACAACAAAGGTCACAAATTGGCTCAACTTGTGTGAAAACATCCTGATAGACATGTACTATATATTCAATTCTGTTTAAATGAAGGTTGCCCATGCAAGAGGACTCAAAAGTTTGTTTATATGGATAGGTAAATATGCTAAAGACATGGATCAGGCTGCATTGAGGCATCCTTGTAAAGATGCATATGAGTAGGCATGATGGGGTCAAAAATTGTCCTCAAAAATAGGCAAAATATAAATGAAGAATATATTTTATTGTTTCTTGATTCTATAAGACCTATACCCTTCCACCATTTTGGGCAATCATTTTCCATATTTGCACATGAGATGAGGTGTGGTGGGTTTTGTGAAACGTGAATTCGTTAAGAAAAAATTTAGGGGGTGAGGTTGAAAACCATGTAAAATTAGTAAACAAGCAATGTTTTTAGCAAAATCAGATATTTTTACTATTTCCACTTCAATATTAGATTCCACCATGATGATATGAAATTAAATTTCTGATTTTTTTTAGATAAAATATTTGACCAATAAAAGTTACTGTTCCGAAATTTAAAGTGCACTGGTAACAGTGACAAGATGACATTTTTAAAAACTCGTTGTTCAAGAAAGTGTTTTAGAACTATAATTATGTGCCAAGATGCAGGATTTTTGGGTTTGTTTTCGAGATTCCTCCACAAACTGACTCATAAAAACCAATATAGTTAAAACTGAGATTTAAAAATACATAAGCCACCAACATTCTTTTTAGGAATCCCACATACAAATATATATGAAGAAAAGTATGAAGATAGCAATGAGGTAACCAGAATCCGTAAATCAAAGGACAGATAACACAACGGCCAAAGAAAAAATGACAAACGACGATCTACAAAACACTACACAGAAAACTAAAGATCCAACAACATCAACCCTACTAAAAACCGGAGGTGAATTTGGGTGCTCCATGAGGGCAAGCAGTTCCCGTTTCACTAGTAACACCCCTGGTGTTACTCTAGTTACAAACCCGCTGATGAAAGCACAGAATATGAATCAGTAGCAGTCAACATTATCACTGATAAATGCACCAAGTTATGTCTCTTGTGCCCATACATCCCACCTGAGAGGCCATGATCAAATAGAAAAATTATGTCTCTTGTTCCCATACATCCCACCTGAGAGGCCATGACCAAATAGAAAAATTATGTCTCTTGTGCCCATACATCCCACCTGAGAGGCATGACCAAATAGAAAAATTATGTCTCTTGTGCCCATACATCCCACCTGAGAGGCCATGATCAAATAGAAAAATTATGTCTCTTGTTCCCATACATCCCACCTGAGAGGCCATGATCAAATAGAAAAATTATGTCAATTGTGCCCATACATCCCACCTGAGAGGCCATGATCAAATAGAAAAATTATGTCTCTTGTGCCCATACATCCCACCTGAGAGGCCATGATCAAATAGAAAAATTATGTCTCTTGTGCCCATACATCCCACCTGAGAGGCCATGATCAAATAGAAAAATTATGCTCAGAAATTGAAGATAATAAAAGAAAGGACACACTACTAATAATATAGCAAGAGACCTGAATGTCAAAAGCCAGGAATGGAGAAACCCAAAATCAAACAAAGCAGGAGAGCTGATTGAAAATATGCTGATTAAACATAACATGATATGTGTCAACGATTGCCAACCAACCAGAAGAAATTCAGACTCAGTTATAAACCTGGTATTAATGAGTTCAGAATTCCAATAACACCTGACCAGTTGTAATACACTAACACATGAGTCAATAAGGTCTGACCATATCAGTGTACTGTAAACATCAATATGGAAAAGTGTGAAGTATGCATATTTGCTAAGAAAGACCTAGGCCAACATCAAAAGGAATTAGTGGTAAACAACTACAGTTTCAAATATAGTCCAAACACCCAGACTACTCGGAATTATCTTAGATGAGAGAATCAAATTTGACAACCACATCATGCATGTAGAGAGAAAAGCCAACAATTATATCCATATAATAAGAGAAATAAAAGGTTTGGCAAACATCTCAAGAACGAAGCTACTCAGAATATACAACAGCCTGGTTAGATCAATCATAGAATATGTCTGCCCAGTCTGGCAAATAACACCAACAGAGAACATGAAAAAATTAGAAGCGATCCAGAGATAAGGATTATCAATATGCTTGGGGTTACCAGCAACACCAGGAAGAGAGGCAATGGAAGTAGAAGACAACATACTACCAGTTGACCTAAGAATAGAAGAAATAGCAGTAAGAGAAATTGCCAAGATTCAGTCAAAGACATTGCTGAACCAGTAAAACAACAATTGGAGGAATATCTCTGCAGTGATGATATATATGAACAACTAGAATCACTATTTGGAAAGGCAATGAACCAAGCAGTAGACATGTTCAAAACAACAAAAGTAGACATTAAACTTATAGAGCCAGAAGTCACATACAAGGCAGGGGTGGATGTCATGATGATGAGAGCGCCAAGCTACTAGAGCCGATTAGGTAGCTCAAAAAACAGAACAGCTGAACAGACTGAGGAAAGCAATGAGGTGGTAAAAGATCTTATTGGAGACCACAACACAATAGTCGCCTTTACAGATGGCTCGTGTCAGGGTAACCCTGGACCATGTGGATCTGGAGCAGTGCTATATCCAGGTGACAACGAATAAATCAGCCTCAAGAGACCGGTAGCGAAAAGAGGATCCATACTGCTGGCAGAGCTTGTGGCAATACTCATGGTGTTAGAACATTGCATAGCTGCATTAAAGGATGGGTTCACTGATATCAAGATCTTGTCAGACAGCCAAACTGCAGTAGGTATCCTGACTCTCAACTGGAAGTCTTCAGCCTACATCGACACGATCTCCGACATTAAGGAAAATATCGGGACATTGATGAGATACGGAATGCGAACAACCCTATCTTGAATCCCAGGCCATGCTAATATAGCCGGGAACGAGATAGCGGACCAACTGGCAAAGGAAGCAGCAAAAGTAAATGTCCCTAAATGAACAGTATAATGTCCTCACTATGTCAGATGTCAAACAAGCAGTGAAGACTTCAACTAAAATAAAATGGCAGAATAGATGGACCATCAGCGAATCAGCGAGACAACTTTATGACCTGATACCAATGGTTGGAAATGCCTGCCATATAGATATGCCAAACCCACAGATAGGCAGAGTTTTGACAGAAATAAGAACAGGATACAGCAGACTAAACATATACCGGGATAACATAGGTCAGTCCCTCGCGCCACTATGCGACTGTGGAGAAGAAGAAACCACTGAACACTACATATTGCACTGCCACATTTACGATCATGAAAGAGCCAAACTCGCAGTGCAATTAAAGACCATAGATGAAAGTTTTGACCTACTTCATCTCTTGACTAGAGACTCCAATAAAAAGAAACATCAAATGAAATTAACATTCTTGGAGGAATTCATCAAAAGTACAAGGAGCTTCCCAGAACTAGCAAGCCCTGTACCCCGATCCTGAGCCTAAGCAACTCAATACTTCAGTACAAAGAGAAATTACAGTAAGACAGTAAATCACCAGAGAGAAAAAGTTCAGTACTCGGGGACCAGTAGCGTCAATTGCGACCTTTAGGGATCGTCGCAAAATGTGACAGCTTTTTTTTCAAACGAAGTTAGTTTCGTTTGGTAGGTGGGTGGTTTTCAGCTATCACGTTTGGAAAAAAACCAAAATCGCACATTGAGATTTGTCAATAAATCTTTAAAAATGCACTTAAAAACGGCATAATATTGAATGGAACATCGTTTTAATTTCTTTCGAGTCTGTATATTGTACTGTTTCTTTAGTACTCAATAAGTAAATATCATACGCAACGAAAAAGCAACAACGGTCTTCTTTTGCAAATTAAAAAAAAATAATGTTTGCGATTCTTGGAACATTTTAGAGTGGTCCAGATCTTTGCATTTATTATAAGAATGCACATTACAGAGATGTCCATATTAATCTACAAATATCATTTTATTGGTACAGTATGCTTGTTGAATTATATGTACACTTAGATGAAATCGGGGTCGTAGCTATAATCCGATAGTCCGACAGTCCGATAGTCCATACGAAAAACAGTATATATAGGCCATATAAGGACAAGGAGATGAACCTCTGTACGCACCCTCAGGTAGATAAAAGCGATAGAGTTATTCTGAAATATACGATAGGATCTTTGGGATAAAAGAAAACTACCTACAATTCAGAAAAGCACAGGAAAACTAGATACGATAACGTAACCCTCATTCCGCTTGTACTCCATTCCTAAATGGAGCACAAGCGGAATGAGGGTTACGTTATCGTATCTAAGGAAAACGGAACCACTTCCTGTCAGACATGGCCACTCAGAACATTCAAATAGCCCATGTACGCCCTTCTTCTTCCAAAACTATAGCAACTCGAATACCAACGAAATCACCAAAGTTTAGATTACGAAAAGGGCCAGGAATTCCCGCCGTTAACTTCCGTTGAATCAGTTCTGGT
>MJUT01063667.1:291497-303473 GCA_002080005.1 Gigantidas platifrons
TCAATAAATATTTTAAATGTGAATAAAGATCTTGCAGATTGTTCTGTATATATAGTGTTATGTTAATGCATTGATAATCTTGATAATCTTACGTATATACTTGTAATGATTTGAAAACATATCCTATTATATTCATAAATTGTTGATGTTTTTTTTTAACTATTCATACAAATGAACATTCCTTACACTTTTACTAGAATTAATATAAAGTGCTTCCTTGGATAATGTTTTACATTGATTTCAGTATTATATTGTTTGATACTACTATACAAAGATAGTATAATTTTCATTTTCAGTATTCCATTTAGTTTCTCAGTTTTTTCAAACAGGTGCTGTTATTGTATTTAATCAAAGAGTTAATACTCATAATGTGATATGTATTACAGGTTTTTTAAGTTCAGAACAACAATGACACATATGTTATACAAAAATGTATAATGTTAACCATGTTATGTTTTCTAGATAATATAAATATGTTTACAAGATGTTTGGTGTTCTTATTATATCTCAAAGCAGTTTATAAACATGCTAATTAGACAACTGCAGTTAGAGAAACATGTATATGTGGAAAAAGTAAGAATATGGGATAAATGTCAAAGAGACATTACAACCTCTTAAAAAAACCCAATTAGAAATCAGCATATAAAATTCAATGAATGGAGAGAAAACTCACAGACCATATTCACATAACCTAGTTTGTTACATTGATAACAAGAAAACTGAATAAAAAAGAGTTCCTTTATTTAATAAGTTTTATTTTAACTGACAAAAAAAACTTTATACAAATATCCTTTCATATGGAATATATACATAGTTGAAATTTGATCACATAGTTGGTTTGCTGCTTTAAAGTATGAATTACTGCTTCAGTATACAGTTCTGGAAACATGATTGTTTTCTTCACTACTCTTACATAAATAATGACTACTGATTTAAAAAACTGATACACTTTTTACACGTGTCTAAACATATTCTCCTCAGGTAAAAAAAAAGGACATTGATCTAGATTAAGATATAGCTATTGAGTCCAGAACAATGACTACACGTTAAAGCAGTGGATCAGGACATCAGACTTTTAAAAAACTGAAACACTTTTTACAGGTGTCTAAACATATCCCCTCGGGTAAAAAAAGACATTGATCTAGATTAAGATAGAGCTATTGGGTCAAGAACAATGACTACACGTTAAAGCAGTGGATCAGTTTAGGTCAAGAACAATGACTACACGTTAAAGCAATGGATCATGATCCACCTGATCCACTGCTTTAACGTGTAGTTTATAACTACTCATGTACTTGTAGATGATAAAGCTAAAATTTTACCCTGTAATAAAATTTTGAGTTTTGTTTAGAATAATAAGAGGAGTCATGTTTATTTCACCCAGTTTCACCAGAATGGCTCAAGCGGGCTGATAAAGCAAGTTTATTAACTGGTTCCGGAATGTTGCATGCCTTCAGGGGTGGATCCCAATCGTAACTACTCGGCCATTCTCGCTACCCTGCAAATAACCTCGTATGCATTAGGCGTATAAATCGTACTACTTTTCACATGTCAGTTACATGAAAGTTTGATAAAGTTATATTTTAAGCAATTTGCTATATTTCAATTATTTTCATGGATAAAAGTTAAAGTTTTAATTAGTTTTGCATAATTAGATTTTACTTAAAAAGTCTTCCATATTGGATTTTCGTGGATTATATTTTTGTGCGGCCTATATAATTAACTTCCGGCAAACAATTTAAGAAGAATTTCTCCTATCTGCATACGAGGTTATTTGCAGGGTAGCGAGAATGGCCGAGTAGTTACGATTGGGGCGGATCCAGGATTTTGTGTTAGGGGGGACGAAAGTCGGCGAGGGATCTGGGAAACACTTAAGGTCTCCAGAGGGTCCAGGGCAGTGACCTGGTAAGGGGCACCGGGGGCGGAGCCCCCAGAAGCTCCTGGGTTTTGAGTATTTAGGCAGCTTTTCCGTCAACAATTTTGAAGCATTTTGTGAATGTGATGAAGTGTATTAAAACGCATGAATCTTCTTCAAAAAGTTTCAAATAGTGTCTAAGCAGTGAGTGTAAATTAAAGGGAGATGTCACTTGAAATTATCTATCTGGAGCTGTGACTTCCCTGATTTCCTTATCACGCCGGGTATTCGTATACTCGGAACAGGTGCGGACACTTTGAACTCGGTGCAAGCTAGTTACTTTGAACGTTTTCATTGGTCAATGTTGAATTTGTGGACATTACAGACCGTGGAGCATGAAGGCAATGGAACACGGAACAGCATGATCCGCGGTCTGTAGTGTCCAAAAATTCAAAATTCACCAATGAAAACGTTCAAAATAACTAGCTTGCACCGAGTTTCCGAATACCCGGCGTGCTATATTAGCCAATTTTCTCATGTTTCTCAGTTGAAAATGGGGTAATTTGTATTGAAGTGTTTGTAGAATGGATGGATTTTGATCAAATTAATGTCTAAGGGATTATAATATCACTTTGTTTTCTGTTGTTAGAATACCCAATTATTTGTCTCATCGTTTTACTAAAATTGAATTTAACTGCTATTGTCATATATGATACCAAAAATAATCACTAGATGATTTTTATGCGTTATAAACAATAATAAATTTATCAAAACAGAATAATTGAATCTGATCCCACATCGACTCTTTACAATATTATGTCACTAAAAATTCAACAAGCCAGAAAGTCTTCAAGAATTTGGCTTTTGTCCTATACAGAGTGACTGTCTAGGGTCCGAAATTAGCGGACGCCAAGACGCATGTTGTGTGTACCTTTCCGATTTTGCCTCTAAAAATATGTAGTGGAAGCAAAATATTGCGTGTATGTTATTTTCAGTAGATTGAATGAAGCAGAAAGATCGAGAATTGACAAAAAGCATGTTCCCTTTCATTTAAATGAAGCAGAAACATCGAGAATTGACCCCAAAAAAACATGTTCCCTTTCATTTAATAGCAAATGATACTGATACCGTATCTCAATCGTGGCCGAAACCCAGTTCAAACATCGGAGCATCTCGGGAGTTTTTATTAGCAATTGCAGCGGTGCTCCGTAATTGGAAGGGGTCCGGGTGGCTCAATGAGTTAGGTCGTTGGATCTAACAACTCATACAAGCCTATCACCAATACGGCGTGGGTTTGCACCCGGCTGTGTAAATTACAAAAAAGGGTTCACTCGACTCTCAGTCGCAAGTGATAAAGTTTACCAGTTGCTTGGTCATGGTCGGTGGTGCTCTCCGGGTACTCCGGCTTCCTCCACCACTAAAACTGGTCGCCATGATATAGCTGAAATATTGCTGAAAGTGGCGTTAAATACCAAAATTCAAATTCAAATTCAAATTCCGTAATTGGAGGAAAATAGCTTAGCACGCACAAGAACCTTGACGAATACGAAAACATCCGGTAAATGGGAGTCACGACCCGAAATGATTTTGAACTATTTTAAAAGTAAAAATAGGCCTACTGACAACATATGTGTATCACAATCTGTTTTATCAACATCTTTCTTCTGTAAATTTACTTAAGCAAACTTTGATTCTAGAGTTTATCATTATTATATTTTTGAAATACTCACAGAAAAAAAAATGCTTCAAAGATTTACAAAATTCACACAATTTGCTTGTAACAATTTTGGTAACAAGCAATAATTTGCTTGTGGACATACAAGTTAATTTCTGTAACAATCGATATACAAACATGTACATTTCTTAGTCTGCCAACGGGTTGCGGAGAAGCATTTTTCGAGGATTTCGGCGAAGAAATGTGTCAAGTACGGCGTTGTAGTCGATATCTATGTCTTTATGTACATACAACAGAAGTAGAGCATTCAAGCTGTCTTCATGCATGGTACTTCGCATCGGGTTCTTAATAAATTTGAGAGACGAATTGGCCCTTTCTACACTGCTAGATGTAACAGACGTTAGCATAAGCAGGTACAGTATTTTTGTGATATTTGGAAACATCAAAGAATAACATCTCGAGTCCGATAAAGTAGACGATATATCAATAGGTTTTTCTGTTTGACGTTGCCATAAAACTTTCCATAATTGGAATTCCTGTGTGAAAGTTGCAGGAGATGATAAATCCTCCTTAAAATATTCCAACATGTCTTCTATCGTCTCCGTACCAATGTTGTCTATACCGCTCGGAATTAAACTCATTGCCTGTGTCACACGTCCTGCCAAACTACTAAATCGTAAGTTGAGCTGCTGGATCATCATATGAAGAAATGGCAAGTATATTGCCCGTCTAAAGTAATCCTCAGGATTGTCACTAGGTACATTATTGCGTTGGGTCTGCCTACCACAACGTCTTGGAATGGACAGATTTTCAAGACCGTTTATTGCAGACAATTTTGTAGATTCCTCGAAAACTGAATTGTAAACATCTTCATCATTTCTTGTTGACGTAATAATTGTCCGTACACATTCCACCATCCTATAACCTTGGACAATATCTACTGTTGATTCTTCAAGTTTTCTACTGATTCCTTTAACATATCCTAAAAAATGGTGCACAACTACTAAGGAAACGATGAAAGTAGAGTCTTTCATTTATGTTAACAAACCATTAGCTTCAATAATGGCTTTCCTATCCCATCCCCTCTCCAATTCTGCAATCGCTTCTAGACAACTTATTATAGGTTCATACATATCCATAACATTTTCTAATGTAGTGTGTTTTTTAGTCCATCTAGTTTCGCAGAAAATTTTGAATTTTGTTTTTGTTATTTGGTCAGATTTTGATTTTCCGCTGTTATATTCATCAACCGCTTTCTCGAGGCGCCTACTGCGTTTTGGGGAGTATGTGAAGAATATTCCAAGCTTTTTAAGAGTGTCAAACATAATGTGTATCTCTGAAATTGTACAGCTTTTACAAAGTACCAAACTTAAGTCATGACTGGAGCAATAATGGTATACAGCTCTTGGCGACTCTTTCGTAAATAAAGCAGCACAACCTATGTTTTTGCCCGACATGTTCCCAGCACCGTCCATCGTTTTTGACCTACAGTTCTTTATATCTAGACCGACATCTGTTAAAGATTTAATGATATGCTGACAAAGTGATTGACCAGACACATCTTCTGTTTGTATGAACTCAAGTAAACGTTCTACCGGCTTTCCTTGAACGGCATACCTCAAGACCAGACCTAGCTGTTCCCAGTTGCTACTATCCCTTACTTCGTCACACTGATAGCCAAAGAATAGTCCAAACGGTTGGTTTTTCACCTCTTCGACTATTTTGTTTTGAATAAACATTTTTATGCAGAGAAGTAATTCATTTTGCTTTGTTTTGGATACGTACGTCGCATTCTTTTGACAATTTCGTAAATGCTCTTCTAAAATCGTGTCTCCCGAATCAATGTGAAACCTGACAAGCTCCTTAAAATTACCGATATTGGCATCTTTTTCACCATCGATGTGTATCATCGTCACAATGACCTCTTAATGCGATCCCCCGTCTACCACAAAATTCAATGCATTTCAAAATTGGCTTTAAGATATTTCGGTTTCTCTCAATCAAAATAGCACTGTCAGCATTCATGCTTGCGTCAATTTGCGTTGATGGGTCATCAGAAGTTTTAAGAAAAGCATCCAATCTTGTTTTAGAATTTAAACGATAGTTGCATTGCGAGTGATGCTTAAGATCTTCTACAGCGTTTTTCCAGTTATTGTATGGCTCAATGATAGCTTCTGCGGACGCCTATGAGCGTTGTCTGGAAACAATACGCAGGCTAAACAGTAAAGGACCGTTATTTTCTTTCGAATAACTGATAAAAATCAAATTTTGTAAACCATTCTCTGTTAAAATTTCTGCTAAATGATCCAGACTAACAACGTTTATCAGTGTATGATCTAGACGGAATTTTGAATCCTAATTCAGGAACTATATTGTTGACTAGAGAGTACTTCATATCAGTAGGACAGCTACTTAAATCTACATTACAGATATCCACAACTGGCTGTTGGAATGATTCTACTGAATTTGAACGAGATGGAGTATGTTCTGGGTGAACTCTATTGAGAGTTTCGGGATTATTATCGTTTGGGGACTGGTTTCCAAGCGTATCTTCCTGGTTTTTACAGTTTACAGACTGGTTCCCAATCATACTTTCCGGGTTGTTATCGTTTGGGGACTGGTGCCCACTCATGGTGTCTGGATCGTTGTCATTTGGCAGCTGAGTTGCACTGGTTGATTCCATTTGAATAGCTTCATCATTATCTGCTGTTTCATTGCTGTGAGCTGTCTCTGCTTGGTTTGATGAAGCATTTGTTACATTTTCTACTTCTACATTGGAAAATATTAGTGGGGTGACTTCAAATGGCACATCTGTTTCGATTACAGAGTTTGTCATGTCTATAACATTTCTGATAAGTTCAGTAGATGACGGGACTTTCAAGAGTACAGCCTTCCCATCGGCTGAAGACAATCCATTATCATCACGGGAGTGCGAGTCCATAATAAAAAAAAGTCATCTTTCCCCAAATTCTTGATTCCTATTGTATAGCCAGGGTTATTTCCAACTGTCAAAATGCATGTACTCGAGGCCAAAAAACCATTCCGTAGAGCAGATTCAACTGTAAAAGTCAAGGCTTCGGTATTATCAGAAGACTGACCTATCATACCGGTGAACGGCTCTTTAGTTTCCAGATAGAGCATATGCAAGTGCACTGTTTTCCTCCATTTGTAAGGTCTCCTTGATGAAAGCTTCCTCTGCACAAACATCTATGAAAAAAGAACGGAAACGTCGACATTTTGTAAAGATGGGTATGAATGCATTTATCATGTCGGACGAATGGAAAGTCACGATAGACGAGTTCGAATAAAGCATACATGTAACAACATACGAAAAACATAGGTACAGACCCTGGATCGTTTAACTTAACAGATATTACGTATCGTTTTCGTTTTTCGTTCGTTTCGTTTGCGTGTATTGTTCGTTCGTTTTTCGTTCGTTTGCGTTTCGTGCGTGTAATTTGTTCGTTCGTTTCGTGTATCGTTCGACAGCTTAATTAGACGAACACACGAAACGAAATACGAACGAACGATACACGAAACGAACGATACACGAAACGAACACACGCTACGATTTAAAATAATTACTACAATTTCAATCTTACTATTACTAAAAATTTTAAATTAAAGTGTAAGCAAAATTTTACATATGCAAACATATATTTCCTTTATTTACATGTATCAGTAATTTTGTACAATAAGGGAAAACATATTTAATGCATTTTTTCTATAATTTACACAAGGACAAATAAACACTGCAGGTGTGAAATGTCAACTCTTACATTTGTAATTTCATTCTAATTAACAATTATATGACCATTTGAAGCCACACACCTCGCGGACAGCTTAACCGAGAAAATAACTGATACACATACATTTGTATGTCTGGTTGGAATTGTCAATTCACAATCCGAATAATTATAATTATAAATTCTGTATAATTATATAATTAAATAAATATAAATTCGGTATAATTATATAATTAAATAAATATAAATTCGGTATAATTATATAATTAAATAAATATAAATTCTGTATAATTATATAAATAGAAAGTCATATTTGGAAGTCAAATATATGAGATTTAAAATTTAATCATAAATATAACAAGATGTTGCACGCTATAAAAAATGTATGTCGTACTAAGAATACCACCACTCATTCATTTATGTCAAATTTGTATCTCAACACTCATTACCAGAAAATGGATCACAAATTAATCGAAACATCGAGAAAAATTCTAAGTCGCGCGGTAAACAGGAAGTAGATGTGCGGTAAACCTCGAAAGGGGAGACACGTTACAAGTCACCATGCAAAAGCCATATATCAAATATAAAATCATTTCTTCCAGTAGAAGCTGAGATATCTGTTACAAAATTTTTATTACGGCAAACATGACAAATTCTAAGTTGCACAGGAAACAGGAAGTAGATGTGCGGTAAACCTGGAAAGGGTAGTCCTATAACATATGACTTCACATTCCATGTTCATATTTTACGTATTCATTGGGATTTTTACATTTTTATTTTATGCGGAATGCGAAGTCATATCCCGTTTGCCCATTTTGCTTTAGCAAATTCCGCCCGACTTCCAGTGCGGGTGAAATCAGATATTTCCAAAGATTTACATACCCATAAGTAACGATTTTTCAATAAAATATATATTATAAAAACTAAAAAATAACTTACTTCAATCGAAACAATCCTAAAATCACACTAAATCCAAGTTTATTTCAGCGAGGTGGGCAGCGTAAACTGACCGCCATATTTTTTAAAGTTTACTTTCCAAATTACGGAACGAGTCCGGTGAATGAGGATTGCCTCGCTTGCCGACTGTAGGTCTCCTCTACGTATATTTGGGCAAAAAGATGTTTTTATTGGATTTATTATTAAAAATTCTAATTTTATTATTTCCCACCTTCAAATTCTTACTATAAACAATACTTCATAACTTTACGGCATAATTGTACAATAGCGACTTAAAAGTTCGTTTTGTCAAAAGTTTTGTAACTTACAAAAATTTCCATGTGACATTTCGGGAAAGTACTGTTGTGGTTTAAAAAGGCACTTATTGTCAAAATATTCAGAATACTTGGATATATTGATCACAAAACACAATAAAATTACTGTAAGTATCATATTTGTTACGATCATTACATGTAATTAAGCTCTTGTATTTTTTGTATTTGCTACGGATTTTGGGGACTTTGTGATAGAACCTCGCGGTGGTAGCAAATAAAAAACAAATAGAAAATATCGCCACCCGAGGTACGATGTGATAGGACTACTGGAAAGGGGAGACACGGTACAAGTCACCATGCCAAAGCCATATATCAAATATAAAATCATTTCTTCCAGTAGAAGCTGAGAAATCTGTTACGAAAAATTTTCATTACGGCAAACATGAAAAATTCTAAGTCACACGGTAAACAGGAAGTAGATGTGCAGTATACCTGGAAAGGGGAGATACGGTACAAGTCACCATGCCAAAGCCACATATCAAATATAAAATCATTTCTTCCAGTAGAAGCTGAGATATCTGTTACGAAAGTTTTCATAACGGCAAACATGAAAAATGCTAAGTCACACGGTAAACAGGAAGTAGATGTGCGGTAAACATGGAAAGGGGAGACACGGTACAAGTCACCATGCCAAAGTCATATATAAAATATAAAATCATTTCTTCTTGTAGAAGCTGAGATATCTTTAACGAAAGTGTGAATGGACGGACGGACAAGGCGATTTCAATATAGCCCCATCTCTATGAGTGGGGATATAATTATTAAACACATTGGTAATATAATCGTGTTTATCATCTAAGGATAAACAGTTTTAATAAAAGTGATAGTATTTATTTTGATGTTTAATTTTAAATATACGAGTATTTCCGGAATTTGTTCAGATTTCTCCGTATGTCATTACGCATTTAGAATTTTGACGTCATGTCCCCATTTCATGCTTGACTAGTAAGCGAGCTCACACGACATTTTCTTCAAAACTTTACAATCTGTGTCAATCCAGTCGATTTCAAAAAATGAGGCCACCACAAAGACGTCGAAAACCTACAAAAAGAAGTTCTGATGGCCAAGTTGCAGAAAAAAGGCAGAAAACTGCAGATGGGCAAGCTAAACGGATTGAACCTAGGAGAGGGGAATCCAGCCATGCCGCTCCCAACCATGTGGCCGGACATGATGGCTCACAAAGGAATACTGCGTCTGCAAGCAATAGTGATGCCAACGCTTTAGCGGGAGATGCAGCCGCAGATTCCATGGCACGAGATGTAATTCCTGAGAGACCAGATGGAGATTTACGTCAAAATGCTCAAGTTCCAGAATCTACGAGGCAGTTCGATCTAGCGGGGTCCAATCCACCGTGCGAGGGATGGTGTATCAACGCACAGACAATCGGCCCTCATCAGCTGCTGGTGATTATCAGAGCAGACAGAGTATTGGATTGTCATTTCCAGGTCCAGGACCATCTCACATGTCTACGGGTATGTTTTCGACTAGTTCTAATGTGGTTCATAATAACCAGTTGGGAGAGGGGGAAAATGTTGGAGCAGCTGGCGGACTACAAATACATAACTCGCCAGCATACACTCCAAGTATGTATGACCCGGTTGGGGACCATATTCCGTTGAAATTTAAAGAAACAATATGGGCGGGGGAATATATAGAATTTAGCCTATTGTTGAAATCAGCAAAAGAATTGGTATATGACCCTCAGTTCAATGGCGAACTAGCGGTAAAAGGGGGACAACTAACCGTTGTTCAGCAAAAGCCCTTTTCTATCAAAAATATTCACGTCTGGACGTCTGCTTTCATGATCTATATGGGGATTATGTTAGAAAAGTGGCCGAACAAAGGTCAAGAATATTTAAAATATATGTATAATGTCCATTTAGCAGCTGAGAGGGGTTCGGGCACTGGATGGGTATTATATGACGAGCAGTATAGGCTACGTAAAGTACAATCCCCTTTTCGTCATGGGGAGAAGTAGACATGGAGCTGTGGCTTCTGTACGTCGCTACACAAGATAGGACGTTCCCTAACCCAAATACCAATAGCTCCGATGGTAATCCTTCATTTTAGAGGAAGGCCCCCTTTTCAACGGGAAATAGGGGTCAACAAAAAGTTCGCACATGTTGGGGGTTCAATAAAGGAAACTGTCAGTTTGTCAAAACATGTAGATTCGCCCACAAGTGTTCGAACTGCCTTGGTCACCACCCACTTTTTAACTGCAGGGCCTAAAAATTCTACTCATGATCTACAGTTGTACTCTTTAGCTGATCCTCCTATTTGTTTCAATGAAGTTGAAAAATCGCTAATAAACTACCCGTCGCAAGACGTTGCCAGTGAATTAGTTAATGGTTTAAAATATGGCTTTCCTCTCCAGTATTCAGGGACACGTTTACCTTTCATGGCCAAAAATTCGCCAACTGTTTTTCAAAGGCTAAATATAGTTCGACAAAAAATTGACAAAGAACTCAGTATGGGACGAATTGCAGGCCCCTTTATAAACCCAACCTTTCCCACTTTTCGAGTCTCTCCTATAGGTTTGGTGCCAAAAAAAGACGGCGATTTTCGCATGATGCATAATTTATCACACCCAATGCACAATTCCGTAAATGATTTTATTGACAGTGAATTTTGTTCTGTTAGGTATGCGAACATTGGTGACGCCGTTAAATTAGTGAAACGAATAGGAAAAAATGGGAAGCTAGCCAAAGCCGATGTAGAAAGTGCATTTCGTTTACTTCGAGTTTCTCCGGGAGATTTTGATCAATTAGGTTTTTGTTTTGAAAACAAGTATTATTTTGACAAGTGTCTTCCATTTGGAGCTTCTATCAGCTGCGCGCTGTTTGAAAAGTTTTCCACTGCTTTGCACTGGTGTACTGAAAATCGCAGTGGAAACTGCAATATAATCCATTACTTTGATGATTTTTTATTTGGGGGAGAAGCAGACACATTACAGTGTGACGAAACTCTTACAACTTTTCGAGATATCTGTAATTTGTGGGGAGTCTCTTTGGCTGAAGAAAAAACCGTAGTACCCACCGAAGTTCTCACATATTTGGGGGTCGAATTTGATACTCAAATATTGGAATTGAGGCTCCCTTTGGCGAAACTTGTCGAAATAAAAACTCGTTTGGAATATTGTATTAATTTAAAAAAGATTACTCTCCGTGAACTACAATCCCTTATTGGTTTGTTGAATTTTGCGTGCCAGGTAGTTGCTCCTGGAAGGGCTTTTTGCAGGAGATTAATTGATGCGACATGCAAAGTTTGCAAACCACATAATAAAATAAGAGTTTCAAATGCCATGAAGGAAGACCTCAAAGTTTGGATTTCATTTTTAGCAAAATATAATGGTGTTACAGTAATGTTAGATAGTTTATGGACTTCAAATGAGACGATTGATTTATTTACTGATAGTGCAGGAGGGAAAAA
>MJUT01063667.1:303546-315922 GCA_002080005.1 Gigantidas platifrons
AAAAAATGGGGTTTTATCTGATATTACATTTTTAGAATTGTTTCCGATAGTAATAGCTGTACATATCTGGGGTTCATACTTGAAAAATAAGAAAATAGTCTTTAATACCGATAATCAAGTGGTTGTTGCGATCATAAATAAAAAATCGTCAAAGTCCGAAAGAGCTATGGCTCTTGTTAGAAGTCTCGTCCTTACCACCCTTACACATAATATTATGATTAGATCAGAGTATATACAGGGTAAATTAAATGTTATAGCTGATTCATTATCTCGCTGTGATTGGCAGCGTTTCAGAAGGTTATGCCCAACAGCGAATGAACAGCCTGCAGATATTCCAGACCACCTGTGAAAACTTTGGACGCAGAAGTGAATTTGCTATTGAAATCGTCTTTGGCTTCTAATACCTGGAAAACATACAATTCAGCAGTAGAGTCCTTTAAAAGGTTTCGAGTAATGTACGACCTGCATGATGAATGGCTTGTTCCCCTTCATTACATTATTAAATATATAGCATATCTTTCTTATACAGGGATTTCGTCCTCCACTGTTGCGACGTACGTTTCTGGTTTAAGTCATACACATAAACTTTACAGTATGGAGGATAATACAAGATCGTTTTTCGTATCAAAACTTCTTGAAGGTTTAAAAAGAAAAAATCATAGAAAATCGGATTTAAGAATGCCAATTTCTTTTAGTGTGTTACTGAAGCTTGTTTGATCACTCCCTCATATTTGCCAATCAATCTACGAAGCTAAATTGTTTGCCTCTGCCTTTAGCTTGGCATTTTTTGGTTTACTTCGAATAGGGGAATTTACAGCAGAAACGAAATCTGCACCTGGGACTCATGTTATTGGATTTCATGACATTTTGATACAAAATAACGCAGGGGTAGAAGAACTACATTTAAAAATCCGTAGTTCTAAAACTGACCAAGCCCGTAATTCCACAATCCTTATTGTACGTCAGCAAGCTAATCCTTCAATTTGCCCGGTTAGATTAATGAAAATGTATCTCAAAGTAAGACAAAAATTAGATGAATCGCAGTTATACGTACATTTTGATGGATCGCTGCTTACACGTTATCAATTTAGTTCCGTACTGCAAAAAAGTTTGCCATTTTGTGAAGTACCAGGTCATTTTAAGCCGCATTCATTTAGAATAGGGGGTGCTACCGAAGCAAAACGTTTCGGAGTAACGGATGACATTATCAAACAGTGGGGGCGTTGGAATTCCAACGTTTACTTGAAATATATAAGATTAAATTTTTAAACTGTGACACGAATATTTTCTTACACAGGTCGACGTTCCATTTGGTGCATGGGATCTTCTATTGTGTACTAGGCCAACAGAAATGCCAGTGGAAGACCCGGGGGTTTAAGTCTTAACCTGCAACACATCGGTGGGTCGGTTTCCTGGTTTGGGAAAAGAGGTATGATATGGGGTGACTTTAGGCCTACGTTCGATCGGTTACTGGGGAGTCGACCTCCTCCGGACTTCGTTTTGATTCAGTTGGGGTCAAATGACCTAGGGTCTGTTACCAGCGTAAATTTAATTCATAATATTGAGATCGATTTATTACGCCGTCATATGTTACTTCCGCAAACCATCTCTGGGAAAGCGGTTGAAAAGTCGAGAAAACGAGTAAATTTGGCGGTCAGGAATATTGTGTCAAGCATTCAATGTTATGCAATTAGGCACCAGAATATCAGTGCAAAAGAAATTAATTTATACAGGTATGACGGAACTCACTTGTCAGATATTGGTTTGCGTGTTTATCTTAACACTATTCAAGGCGCTTTAGAAAGTTTTTTTAAAACAGCTGCTCCACAAGTTTTTCCGCCAACTGAGTAGAGTCCGGAGGGGTGCGTTTGTTTTTGGAATTATGTGGCGCTGAGTGTGTATGGACACCCTCATATGGCGGGATCTGGCAAGAAGACAATGGGTCATGATCTCCTTATTGTACGTTCGCTCATATTTTGGATAATTATCTTGCGACACCGCAAGGCATTAGGTATTGGCCATCTCTCGCTTATACCGGAGAGGCCGGTTCTTTAACTGATACCAGTTTAGAACTTGGTTCTGACTCCTTTGCAAAATCCAGAGGGTCGTGTTTTAATGTGGGCTTGCGTATCGGTGGTCGTGACCTATATCTCTCTATTGGGGTACATAGGGGATTTTTGCTTTCATTGTTACCAATGAAGCGCAAGTTTGCCAAAACATTGTTAAATCTATCGCCGGCTTGTTTTCTTCTTGCCAGGTCCTCTCGTCGAAATGTAACTGTGGTCGTAATTTTTTCCACTCAAAAGCATTTGTTGCGTTTTCTGTTTATTCAGTGAATCTTTTATTAATTGTGTTTATCATCTAAGGATAAACAGTTTTAATAAAAGCGATAGTATTTATTTTGATGTTTAATTTTAAATATACGAGTATTTCCGGAATTTGTTCAGATTTCTCCGTATGTCATTACGCATTTAGAATTTTGACGTCATGTCCCCATTTCATGTTTGACTAGTAAGCGAGCTCACACGACATTTTCTTCAAAACCCCTCCCACCACCCCAACATCATCCGCAATTTAAAAAATGTTGCTGCTGTGTGCTGTTTTGTTTTTCAGGTATAATGTTTGCCAGATTACCGATTATGTAGAAACTACTATTTGATGGATTCCATAATGTACTGTACAATATGAGGACTTGATAGCGCGGACTTGTTATAACTGAATATTGCTGATTTATTCAACAGGAGCAGACCTTGATTTGTAGACATAGATTATGTGGATTAAATACGAACATTGTGAAAGTCGGATTCTATGGTAGTGTGGTAAAAGTTCATGAACTGTAAATTTCATTTGTATTGTTTATTTTTATTTTTATTTTGTGTACATTATTAATCGTTGGTCAATTGAAATAAAACAAAATCGTCACAGCCTTTGCGTCGGTGGGATCTGACAAGAAGACAATGGGTCATGATCTCCTTATTGTACGTTCGCTCATATTTTGGATAATTATCTTGCGATACCGCAAGGCATTAGGTATTGGCCATCTCTCGCTTATACCGGAGAAGCCGGTTCTTTAACTGATACCAGTTTAGAACTTGGTTCTGACTCCTTTGCAAAATCCAGAGGGTCGTGTTTTAATGTGGACTTGCGTATCGGTGGTCGTGACCTATATATCTCTATTGGGGTACATAGGGGATTTTTGCTTTCATTGTTACCAATGAAGCGCAAGTTTGCCAAAACATTGTTAAATCTATCGGCGGTTTGTTTTCTTCTTGCCAGGTCCTCTCGTCGAAATGTAACTGTGGCCGTAATTTTTTCCACTCAAAAGCATTTGTTGCGTTTTCTGTTTATTCAGTGAATCTTTTATTAAACTATTTAATGTAAATTGTATTATCCTATTACTTTACCGACTAATTTATCATTTATATATATATAACTTGCTTATAAAATATAAGATTACAGAAGTTAATCACATCAATTTGCACAAAATTCATTCAAATAATAACACGATACTATTCGTGTATCGTGCGTTCGTTTCGTGTATCGTTCGTTCGTTTCGTGTATCGTGCGTTCGTTTCGTATATCGTGTCGTTCGTGTGAAGTGTTCTTTCGTTTCGTTTGCGTTTTTCGTTCGTTTGTGTTTCGTGCGTATTGTAAACTTATACGATCCAGGGTATGTAATCTATGATAAGAATAGAGAATGGAAACGCAGAATGCGTCAAAGAGTTACAGATTCAAAAGGGGTATCCCCAATGTCAACGGGTACCCCGAAATTGAATTAAATCCCCTTAACAAGAAACACTGAACTATTATCTTTCATCATGCACATCTACATATGATGCCCAACCTTCATCGAAATCCGTTGAGAGGTTTAGGAGGAATTGCACTTACAAGATGATGTGAACAGACAGACAGGCAGGGTGATTCCTATAACCCGACATTTATAAAACATTCTAATATGGCGTCCTTAAACGCTTTGAGTCCAAACCTGTGGTAAAAATAATATATACCTACACCCATTGTAATTTATGACGTCATCGACAATTTATAACGATATTTTACCAATTTTTACATATTAGAATCGAAATAATTCATGGAAGCCATATGTATATATTGTTTTTACCACGGGTAGGCCCTTTATGTCAGCTTTTTACCCCTCGCTAACGCTCGGGGTAAAACTTCGTGACATAAAAGGCCTACCCGTGGTAAAAACAATATATACATATGGCTTCCATGAATGATTTCTTAAATAAACAAGTCGTTGAAGTATAAAATGTAACGCATAGTCAAACGTATATCTCTTATTTTAAATGACCTTATTTACAGGGAGTACTTCCAAAGGTCTGCACTGGCCATGTATCATTGTTTTTCCATCTGTAACTCTTAACAACGGACATAAGCACACAAACTTAGCGAAGAATTTGGTAAAACTATATGTTCCTTTCACTTTTGTGACCGCGACATAACAAGTAACAAGTAATAATATACCAAAAGATGCATAAACAACTTTTTTTTTTTTCTTTTTTTTTTTAGAAAATAAGAAATATATAGAAGAACAAAATATTTATAAATGGGGAGTGCATATGGAGTGGGCATATCTGAACAATCCCAAGAAATGGCTTTAGTTTAAACATATTTTATTTGCTCAAATATGCAAAAAGGATAAGAAATGATCAAACACTCATTCTAAAACTTTTGTGTTCTTTACAACTAAAACTTTCATTAAATACAAATTTTGTCCACAAGAAAGTTAAAGCCTTTATTTTGAATCATCATGGGTTTTAACCGTTTGTAGACTTTTTGTACTTTAGTGACAGGAATCGCCCACTCATCTGGAGAACCATGTAAAGGAGACAATCATTTGAATTTGAGGGGAGGGCTTGGAAGATTTGTTTTCCGGATCAAAATATTTACTTTCATTATATTCACCGATAAATCATTTATTTTTTACATAGGCCAAATCAAGTTATTTATTTATATTTTTGTTGTATTTTCAAGTGTGGATCGGAGTAAATCTTAGGGAGTAAAATATTTTCCCTCCATCTTCGAGATCAATTCTAGGCCAAAATATTTATTTTAAAAATCTTCCCTGCCCCCCCCCCCTCTCAAAATCAAATGGTCGTCCCCTAAAAAGCAGTGACAGTGTTTGTTTAGTTCTTAGAATCTTAATTTTTTTTCATTATTTCGTGTCTATCGCAATTATGTGTTTGACTGATTTACTGCGTTTGGGTTTCTTCTATTGTATGACACTTTTGACATACCGTATATCAGATTTGATTTGATTTTTGGTGTTTAACGCCACTTTCAACAATATTTCAGCTATATCATGGCGATCAGTTTTAGTGGTGGAAGAGGCCGGAGTACCCAGAGAGAACCACCGACCATGGGCAAGCAACTGGTAAACTTTATCGCTTGCGGTTGCGAGTCGAGTGCACCCTTTTTTGTAATTTACAAAGCCGGGCGCAAACCCAGGCCGTATTGGTGATAGGCTTGTATGAGTTGTTAGATCCAGCGACCTAACTCGTTGAGCCACCCGGACCCCCCGTATATCAGAGTGGATGTTGGAATGCACGTCTGCATATTATAAAATCGATCTAAGCTTGGTTATCAGGGGTTAATTTTATGAATACAAATTGATATGTGTAGTAAAATAAATACCTTCTTCTTTTCTTAGATAAAAAACTATCTAAGCGACCTTGCTGAAGCTTTCTATGTTTTGTTGATGATGCCATGACATGCCATTAGAAATTAGTAGAAAACAATAAAAAGCGAATTTTATCGGAAAAGAATTTAATGAATCCGCGTTAAATCATGGCATCATAATTTATCAGGGGCGTAGCTACCGTAAGGCACTTTAGGCACGTGCCTACATATAATTTTTTCCCCAAAATTTTTTTATTGATAAAAAATGACAAACAACGCATTACATATCTTATAAATTATATCTGTTTTATGTTTATTGTACTGATGACAAGCTTCCACAAGTTGAAAGATAAACATTTGCAATGAGTACTGTGACCTTAACTAACTCTTTGAAATTGACAGTTCATTTTGTCTTCAAAGGCTTTGTCTTGACATAAAATAAACACAATTTGTTTTTCACACGCTTTTTAACATCTGAATCTAGAAATGAATTGATACATTTACTAGTTTGACATAGACCGTCAAAAGAACTGTTGTCGGGTTATTGGCTTGCAGTGTAAAAATGTCTGGCTCTAAACCTAAACTTAAAGTTAGAACTTTGGATGAAATGTTTAAAAAGATAAACTCCACTCATTAACAGACCAGACAACTGATTCAATCTTTGATTCTTTTCGTATGGATATTGGTGACAGACAAGCGTTTCGTGATGAAGTTGCTATGTGGAAAACACGCTGGAATATGGTTGATGGGCAAAAACCACAAACATTACTGGAGGTACTCAATGTCACAAACCAAGACCCTAACATTTATGCAATTTTTACAGTATTGATAACAATGCCAGTGTCTGCGGCATCTAGCGAGCGTTCATTCAGTGCGATGCACCCCGTAAAAAACTGTCTTAGAATTATAATGGGTGATGAGAGATTATCAAATTTATCGTTGTTACACATCCACAGAACAAGAAATCTAAGCGTCGAAGATTGATTGATTGATTGATGTTTAACGTACAGCGAGCAATTTTTCAGCTATATTCAGGACGAGAACATGTTTACAATAAATCAATATGTAGGTTGAAAACGGGGGACAGATAGGCCAATGGGCAAAAAAATGTAAACGCCACGGGACTCGAAACAAGGAAAGGTGATGGTATGGACGGAGAATTTAGCCAGTGCAACAGGTCTCCTATGGACCACTCATCATGAACATAATGCTCATAATGAGCTTTTACACTGGGTTCTTTAACGTACGAAGAGGGTGGCAATCTCTCAACACGGGACATCGGTTTTATTTACGTCTCATCCGTTTGACGGGTTGGTTGTGAATTTATACATCCCGCACAACCGACGGACGCCGAAGAAGCTCTCGGTCCCATTTCTATACCCCGGGGTTCCTGCAGGGTTGGCCCCTTTTAGAGGACTAGTGCCTCTAGAACGGAGAATCCTGGTGCCTATTATATCCCCGGCAAACCCTCTGGGAGGCGTCGAAGATGTTATCAACAAGTTTGCAGTGAGAAAAAACAGACGTCTGGACTTTATCTAATTACTGGACATGATGGCTGCATGTGCTTACATGAACTCTGAAACTTTATTCTTTGAATGTTTCCGGGAATGTTTCTTTTATACATATTACATTTATGATAATCTGTGCTATTGATTCAATGCTTTGTGATGCTGAATTTTTGTAACTGTTAAAAATATTCTGAAAAGCGGTGTAGAAACATTCAGTCAAAACTTCTCATATTCAACAAAAATATATTAACAACTTCGATTTTTATATTGTTTCCATGATAAAATAAGAATATATTTCATGTCTTTTATTGTTCAGATTTCCCCATTTGTACATCTATTTACGCTTAAAACCATTTTATTTCGACATTTATACATCTATTTACGCTTAAAATCGTTTTATTTCGACATTTATACATCTATTTACGCTTAAAATCGTTTTATTTCGACATTTGTACATCTATTTACGCTTAAAATCGTTTACCGTTGGGGGGCTTCACCACCCTGAACCCCCCACCATGGCTCTGCCCTGGACCTGATGGGGGCCTTAAGTGGCCCCCAGTCCCCTTGCCGCAAGTTGTGCCTACATTTCATTTTATACCTAGCTACGCCCCTGTTTATGAACGTCAGTCAAAAATGACTTCAAGATTATTTTCTGATTAATCGTCGACTGCTTCAAAAGTTCAAAAGTAATTAGATAAACTAAAAGGGCAATTCAACGGGTAAAATATTTAATAGCCGTTCAATTGCATGCCGGTTAGTTTGTCATCGTACAAGAGCTGCTAGTTACGTAGGATCGGTATGTATTTTACATCGGGTGGTTCCGAAATTTGCGATAGAATTCGTATGTATGATGTTGTAAAACACGAGTGATCGGCCTTTGCAGTAAAAACGTACATAACATATTTAGTGCACACGGCGCGTTTCTGGAATAACCTTCATCAGATAAGATTAAAGCCAAATTATTTGTAGTGCACACGACAAGTGTTTGGAATAACCTTCATCAGATAAGATTAAAGCCAAATTATTTGTAGTGCACACGACAAGTGTTTGGAATAACCTTCATTCGGCACGCTAGCTCATAGTGGTAAAGAGATGGGAAAGTCAAATGATATTAATTTGTTTTACCTATACATGACAGAGATTGACCTTATCTTAAAGCGGCATTATCTACGATATTGACCCCAAAAAGTATATGTTTTAGAAATTGGTAAATAGCTTTAAAATGATGAAATAAAGGTAAACAAGCCTTTTGGGAACGAAAATTACCATCGATTTATTATTGACTTGCAAGCAAATAATTTGACCTCGCTTTCTCCGTATGTAACTGACCTTACTAGTGACAGGTAAAAACGAATAATTTGTATGTTGTCGCTTATTAACTGCAAACTTGCATGGTTCTTTGTCCGTAATTAACGCCGACTAAAAGCAGATTATTTCACAGAAAATAAGAAATAAGTGCATTGTTGTGCAGATTTAATGACGATTCGGCAAACTCCGTAAACAACGCCGATAATTAATAAGATGGCGTCCATTTCTTGATCTATCTCAAAACACGAGCAGTTGCACCTGTTCCCCCATTCTATATCCAGAGTTGTCGTTCCTGCTACGCTACACAACATCTCTGTCAACGCCCATTTTACAAGATTTTTGTAAAATTTAGAAACAGTAAAAAAATGTACTTAAAATTCTTTTAATTATTGTAAATATCAATAAAGATGAAAATAAATCACTCATTTCAAATCAATTCTCTCTTAAAAATGATTTGTGATCGTTTTTAACTTTTTAATTTTTACCTCCGAAAAATAGTTCTCCAAGAAGTGGGGGGTAAAATCATTTTTAAGAAAGAATTGACTTGAAATGAGTGATTTATTTTCATCTTTGTTGATATTTACAATAATTAAAACAATTTTAAGTACATTTTTTACTGTTTCTAAGTTTTACATCTTGTAAAATGAGTGTTGACAGAGATGTTGTCTAGCGTAGCAGGAACGACAACTCTGGATAGAGAATGATNCCCCCCCCCCCCCGATGCGCGTACATTTCATAACATTTATAAGTTACAGAAAGGCGTTTTATTAAGGCATCAATCATATCTGATAGTTTTTATGGGTAACAAAAATTTACGATTTTGGCAGATAATGCCACTTTAATAAAGCACATCATTTAGGAATTGTAAATTTCAAACACAAATGTATGTAATAAATATAGTATAACTAATTGTAGATTTTGAATACCAAAATAAGACCACTCTTGACCGATGTACGCATAATCATTAATGCGTATTCAGTCACGAGTGGTCTTATTTTGATATTCAAAATGTATGATTTAGTTATACTGTTTATTATATAGACTTTCAAAAGTTTTTATATATCGACATCGTGATAGTAATAAAACGTAAATATTCTACAAAGTGCGTACATGAACCGTTTTTTAAATGGTTTTTATCAGATTGGAAACTCAATTAATTTAAAAGTCGTTCACCTATATGTCTGACGGATATTGACCTTACCTTAATAAATTACATAGTATAGGAACTGTAAATTTAAAACGTAAATGTATCTAATAAACCCCGTGAGTGTCTAAGCTCTGATTAATGGATGAATAGATGATATCCCCGGACACTAATAATCTATCAGCAAAGGTATTGTCCCAGTTATTAGGAGGGGTACGATGTTTAACGTACCTTTCAACAATATTTCAGTTATATCGTGGCGTTCAGTTTTATTGGTTACTGGTAGAGCAAACCGGAGTACCCGGGGAAAACCACCGACCTGCCGTAAGTCACTGACAAACTTTATCACATAATATTGTATCGAGATGACCTCGCATGAGCGGTCCCAGTTATCGTCATGAGATTTATTGCATACGACGTCTTTCTGGAATAACCTTCATCATGTTCCTTCATACATGTGGATAATATTTGAAAGCTAAATAATTAAAAAGTCTTTGGGAGCAAGCAAATAAAGGGGTCTTAAAGGGATAGCCAAAATCAGCTAAGGTTTCCTTTGTCACGAGGGAGATTGGCCGTAGTTTAATACAAATAGTTTAAAGTTACCAAAGGGGTAATCACAATCCGTCAGTCGAAGGAGGACAGACAACACAAATGTTAAAATAAAAAGGACAAAAAAGACAAACAACGATATATAAAACATTACACATAAAACTAAAGATCGATCACATTGATTCCATTCTAAAAACCAGAATATTTTGTAACTCTTCAATAACATTTAAAAACAAACCAATAGAGTTTACTCCGTTTCTGTAAAGTAACTTACGAACTATAAATGATATATGGGATTCAAATAATAAAAATTTTAAAAGTTGTCAAGATATATACAATTTATTAATCGATAGAAGAAACTGTATTTCAGAGTTGTCTAAGATAAAAAAAAGCAATCCCCGAAAAGTTCATAAAAATCTTAAAAGGTGAAACTACAATAGTACCAGAACGTAGAGTTACCTTTAATATAAACGATAAGCTATTTTTTTTAATGATTCAAATACAACTATATCACCTGATCAATTGAAAATAAAAATAATCCAGGGAATCTTTAAACAAAATATAAAACCAAAATGTCAGACTAAATGGAAAGAACAATACAGTGGTAATATTGATTGGACACAAATTTGGACAAAATTAAAGAAAATCAAAGTTACTAATAAGGTCAAAGAATTCCAATGGAAATGTCTCCATAATATAAATTATACAAAACATAGATTGAAAAAAAAAATGAATTTATCAAACGGAAAGTGCCACCTCTGTTAAATAAGAGACAACGATGAAACGATGCAGCATCTATTTTTTAAATGTCCTTCTGTGAAGAAAATTATTAAAGAAATAGAAGCGATTTTTAACAGATCTGGATTAATATACAATATAGAAATCAATGAATCAAATATTATGCTAGGGCTATATGAGGGTGATGATTTAGATGTCATTTTTAATACCGTAATATTTATTTCAAAGTGGGAAATATGGAAAATACGTAATAAGGTGAAATATAACCAATCCCGAATTGGAAATCAAACAATTTTTAACACTTGGAAAAATAATTTAAAAAAACATTTACAATGCACATTACAAACTTCTCATATTAATGAAATTGATAAAAACAAATTAGAACTTATTCGGAATAACATATGATTATTTATTATTTATGAACATATAGCTAATGAATGGTAATAAATGTATCGTCTAATTGTGTATATTATGATGAAATGTAAAAGCAAATGAATATGAAATAGGTTTAAGTGGACTTTTTTTTTCTTCTTTTTTTCACTTGCTACCCCTGGACAAGTGAAATTGATGTAAAACAAGGACCCTTAATGTGCGCTCCTGCGCCATCAAGGTTATTGTAAACAGGAGATTTTGAATAAATTATAATATAATGAAAAAAAAAAGAAGATATATAGAAATTTTATTGTTAAGCCAAAAAAAAAAATATTAAAAAAAAAAGATCGAGTAACACGAACCCCACTAAAAACCGGGATTGAAGTCAGGTGCTCCGGAAGGGTTGGCAGTTGCTGCTCCACTATTTAGGAACTGTTAATTTCAAACGTAAATATCTAATAAACCAAAGCACTGACTACCGAGTGTGTGATGATACCATTGTGTACTGTTAGTCCACCATCAGAGGTATCGACACAGTAATAGAGTGTGTGATGATACCATTGTGTACTGTTAGTCCACCATCAGAGGTATCGACACAGTAATAGAGTGTGTGATGATACCCGTGTGTACTGTTAGTCCACCAGCAGAGGTATCGACACAGTAATAGAGTGTGTACTGATACCATTGTGTACTGTTAGTCCACCATCAGAGGTATCGACAGAGTAATAGAGTGTGTGATGATACCATTGTGTACTGTTAGTCCACCAGCAGAGGTATCGACACAGTAATAGAGTGTGTGATGATACCATTGTGTACTGTTAGTCAACCAGCAGAGGTATCGACAGAGTAATAGAGTGTGTACTGATACCATTGTGTACTGTTAGTCCACCATCAGAGGTATCGACACAGTAATAGAGTGTGTACTGATACCATTGTGTACTGTTAGTCCACCAGCAGAGGTATCGACACAGTAATAGAGTGTGTGATGATACCATTGTGTACTGTTAGTCCACCAGCAGAGGTATCGACAGAGTAATAGAGTGTGTGATGATACCCTTGTGTACTGCTAGTCCACCAGCAGAGGTATCGACAGAGTAATAGAGTGTGTGATGATACC
>MJUT01063667.1:337191-347391 GCA_002080005.1 Gigantidas platifrons
GACTATACAAGGTAATCTAATAAAGCATGTCAGTGCAGCAACACTGATTACTGGGCGGAGGATTCTCTCAGCGACTACACAAGGTAATCTAATAAAGCATGTCAGTGCAGCAACACTGACTACTGGGCGGAATATTCTCACGGCGACTACACAAGTTAATCTAATAAAGCATGTCAGTGCAGCAACACTGATTACTGGGCGGAGGATTCTCTCAGCGACTATACAAGTTAATCTAATAAAGCATGTCAGTGCAGCAACACTGACTACTGGGCTGATGATTCTCTCGTGGACTGTACAAGATAATCTAATAAAGCATGTCAGTGCAGTAACACTGACTACTGGGCGGAGGATTCTCTCAGCGACTATACAAGTTAATCTAATAAAGCATGTCAGTGCAGCAACACTGACTACTGGGCGGATGATTCTCTCAGCGACTATGCAAGTTAATCTAATAAAGCATGTCAGTGCAGCAACACTGACTACTGGGCGGATGATTCTCTCGGGGACTATACAAGTTAATCTAATAAAGCATGTCAGTGCAGCAACACTGACTACTGGACGGATGATTCTCTCGGGGACTATACAAGTTAATCTAATAAAGTATGTCAGTGCAGCAACACTGACTACTGGACGGATGATTCTCTCGGGGACTATACAAGTTAATCTAATAAAGTATGTCAGTGCGGCAACACTGATTACTGGGCGGATGATTCTCTCGGGGACTATACAAGTTAATCTAATAAAGCATGTGAGTGCAGCAACACTGACTACTGGACGGATGATTCTCTCGGGGACAATGCAAGGTAATCTAATAAAGTATGTCAGTGCAGCAACACTGACTACTGGACTGATGATTCTCTCGGGGACTACACAAGTTAATCTAATAAAGGATGTAAGTGCAGCAACACTGACTACTGGGCGGATGATTCTCTCGGGGACTACACAAGTTAATCTAATAAAGGATGTCAGTGGAGCAAGACTGACTACTGGGCGGATGATTCTCTCGGGGACTATTGTGTTCGGTTGTTTTTCCGATAGGCTCACAGTATGAAGAAGGAAGAGCAAATACGTTGTTGCCTCAGAATCAGAATAATGTGTCAGATTGTTGTTGTTTCTGTGATATACCAATTTAAAAACCACCTGAGTTCACCCCCGGTTTTTAGTGGGGTTCGTGTTACTCGATCTTTAGTTTTATGTGTATGTTTTGTAGATCGTTGTTTGTCCTTTTTCTTTTGGCCATTGTGTTGTCTGTTCTTTGTTTCTGGATTCTTATTACCCCGTTGGTGGCTTTTGGCCATTGTGTTTTCTGTTCTTTGATTCTGGATTCTTATTACCCCGTTGGTGTCTTTTGGCTATTGTGTTGTCTGTCCTTCGATTCTGGATTCTTATTACCCCGTTGGTGTCTTTTGGCCATTGTGTTGTCTGTCTTTTGATTCTGGATTCTTATTACCCCGTTGGTGTCTTTTGGCCATTGTGTTGTTTGTCTTTTGATTCTGGATTCTTATTACCCCGTTGGTGTCTTTTGGCCATTGTGTTGTTTGTCCTTTGATTCTAGATTCTAATTACCCCGTTGGTGTCTTCAAACTCTTCTTCACTCTATTGGTTTAGTACTATATTGTCTGGTATGAAAATAACTTGTTCTGGTCATAATACAAATGTAAAGTATGCTCACTTGAACAACAATTCCCCGCTCTCACTAATCGAATATAGAACAAATATGGAATCAAAGAGGGTGTGTTGATCTTGAAAATCTAATAATGTCATGAAGATTAGAAATTAGCGAAATTTCTTTATTTACATCATTTTGGCAAATAATTGTGAGTATCATTCGTCAACCTAATCGAATATATGTTATGATGTGTGACATATTTTATAATTGAGCGTAGTGATATGGAACACGTGATGTTTACTTGTGCCGGAGAGTGATCTTTACACTAATGTTTCTCTTGACATACCCGTATTGTACCGAATACAGATCTTTACATTAATGTTTCTCTTGACATACACGTATTGTACCGAATACAGATCTTTACATTAATGTTTCTCTTGACATACACGTATAGTACCGAATACAGATCTTTATATTAAGGTTTCTCTTGACATACACGTATTGTACCGAATACAGATCTGTACACTAATGTTTCTCTTGACATACACGTATTGTACCGAATACACGAGAGTAATATTATAGATTTTGTGCATTCAGCACAATATTATAGATGTGAGAGAAAATCATTGAAATCAAACCAAGCTATCTGCACTTTAAGCTGATGTTAAGCGAGTGGTTTATTTGAAATTCAATCCTTTGGTTCCCATTGACGGTTAGCAATCTCTCTCAAATTGTCAACGTCTTTATATTGAAACGCTCTAAATGAGATGCCACATATTGGTTTGCCATACCATGATTTGAAGTTTTTCATCAGTATCATTATGTAAAATATATGAGTTTGTGTCAATGGATTTCGCACATGCGCAGTGCAAGCGATATGAGAAGCTAACCCTTCTGAATTACTGAAAAGTTCGAATAATAGCTTAGGACTAGAATTGTGTATAATTAACGCCACAACCGTATTTCATTTATATCGCGGAGGTCAGGTCACTTCCGAATTGAACCATTAAATTATGTCACTTACAAAATGCACCACAGCCATAAGGTTGTTTCGGGTACATCTCTGCATGTTCTATGTGTTCAGTATATATTGTGTGGTACCAAAATTTCGTATCAAACATTTTCATTTAATTTACTCCTATTTGTATATCACTACTCATATATGTTTGTGTGTCTGCATGGCTATGTATCTTGTATCTTGTATTTATAAACGTTAGAGAACACTGGAGGGACAATCAAAAACGGACAATCCGACGGAACTGACATCATTGGGAACACAAGACATAAAACGAATACAAACAACACAAAAAAACAATAACTCACCACTACACGCAAACAAACACAAATAACGTAAATAGGACTTGAGCCATCCCACAAACAACTGGAGGTAAAGACGAATGAAACAAACACAAATAACGTAAATAGGACTTGAGCCATCCCACAAACAACTGGAGGTAAAGACGAATGAAACAAACACAAATAACGTAAATAGGACTTGAGCCATCCCACAAACAACTGGAGGTAAAGACGAATGAAACAAACACAAATAACGTAAATAGGACTTGAGCCATCCCACAAACAACTGGAGGTAAAGACGAATGAAACACGGAACTCAGCACGTAAAGACAGATAATAGGACAACACAAAACACTAAACAGATGAGCAACACGGACCCCACTAAACAACGGGGATGAACTCATGTACTCGCGAAGGGTAAGCAGATCCTGCATCTTATAAGACACCCGTCATGTTACTAATATCTACAATCAAGTCCGGTAAAGGTATTGACAATGATAGAGTAAAGAAAGATCTACGTAAAAAGTAAAGCATCCGTTATCATTTGAGATATGAATATTTCGTAACAGTCAACTAGATCGTGATGACGAACGTAGAGTGTTTGTAGCGATGACTTCAACTTAGGAGCAACGTAGCATTGTTTGAGTAGGTTTTGTGTCCGTAGCTGAGCTCTGTTCAGAGAATCAGTGTACTGGGAACAAGCTCTTGAATAACGTACAAGCTGTGAAATGTAAACTCCACTCCTGGTATTTATGTAGATATTGCGATAATAAACTATGCAAAATTTCTGACGTGCACTAAGCAGGAGAATGTTGCCGTTTCAAAAATCGGGCTTCAATTTCTCCACAAAAAAAAAATAAAATAAAATAAAAAATTAATTAATCAAATAAAAAAAAGATTAATAAAACCTCCTCAGATTTAAGTCACAACTTTCTGCTGTGAATTGGATTCGAACTCACAACTTTAGTGGTGATAGACACTGATTGCACAGCTAGTTCAACTACCATACGATCACGACCATCCCTATTACCGCTTTTAAGCAAACAGGATATATTTGATCTATAATTTAAAAAAAGTACAATAAATACACACATTAACATATTATTGGATAAAATGTGTTTTAATCTGTGACCAATTAAATAAAAATAACACGTAGATTATTTTATTTTAATTGAGTAAAGATCAAAGTAAAAAGCAATATTATTTTCATATTTATAATTAATAATACCATTTACAAACAGGATTTAAACATTGACATGATTAAGTTTTAATTAAAAAAAAGGTTATTTAAAAGTACATAACATTTAAACTTATGCTACGCCTAAGTGCATTCAATAATGTAACACCTTTTTATACAGATATCATATCTTTTAAAAATATCAGGGGCCCGTGTGGCTCAATGAGTTAGGTCGTTGGATTTAACAACTGATACAAGCTTATCACCAATACGGCGTGGGTTCGCGCCCGGCTTTGTAAATTACATAAAAGGGTGCACTCGACTCGTAACCGCAAGTGATAAAGTTTACCAGTTGCTTGCCCAGGGTCAGTGGTTCTCTCCGGCTTCCTCCACCACTAAAACTGGTCGCCATGATATTGCTGAAAGTGGCGTTAAACACCAAAAACTCAAATTCAAATTCAAATTCATTTAAAAATATCAAATAAGTGAAAGTCAATAGAGACAGTATATCATAGTTTATTTACTGACAGATGAACACTTAATGGTGTTTTATAACTTACCGATAGCGAATAGACACAGTCGATCATAATGTATTTACTGACAGTTAAGCGTTTACTGATGTAATTATGACTTGCAGAAATAAAATTGTTTTACTGACAGTTAAACACTTAATGATGTATTATAACTTTGGAAAATGAATAGGCACAGTATATCATAATACATTTATACAGACAGTTAAACACTTACTGATGCATTATAGCTTACAAAACGTCAATGGACACAGTATATCATGCTATATTTATTGACAGTTAAACACTTAATGACGCATCATAACTTACAGTAAGTGAACAGATACAGTAGATCATGATATATTTTACTGACAGTTAAACACTTAGTGATGCATTATAACTTACCGATAGGGAATAGACACAGTAGATCATGATATATTTACTAACACTATGATATATTATTACTTACAGAAAATACTAAATACTGCTGGAATGGTAACGAGATAGATCTCGGCTGTCCTGAAGGTTATATGATTGACGTTTTATCGGCTGTGTATAAGGGTAGATGGGGTGGTTACCACCGACAATGGAAGAGATGTGGAGATCCAAACGCATGTGAAAAGGTTCGAAACCTTTGTAATGGAGAAGATAGATGTCAGTTCCACTGTAACGATGAGCTATTTAATGAAACAACATGCACCTGGAAGCAGGAATCTCTGAAAGTTAATTACCAATGCATACCTGGTACGTATGTATACCGACAGTTAATTACCAATGTATACCTCTTAAGTATTAGCACTGACAGTTACCATAGTGTGCGTGGTAGGTATGATTACATACACACAATTACCAATAATGACAGCTACAGATACATGCCCACTAGGTGGTATTATTGATTTTGATATATTAATGTACTACCAGGTAAGTGCAACCTCTGACAGCTACGATTCTCTTATGATTAACATTTAGTTACCAAAGCTTACCCTACTGATATTATGACTGACATATAACTACCAATGAATAGGATGTAGGAATTATAATTGACAATTATAGTCCAGTGCATTGACAGTAAATATTATTATTGACATTTAACAACCACTGTTTTCCCAGTAAGAATCATCAATGCCATTTTGATACAGTGTGTCCCAATGGGTACCCGAAAAGTATTATAACTAACGGTTGTCAGTGCAGGGTATATTATATAATTGACAGTTAGATACCAATTACCCAACAAGTTTTATGACTAACGGTTATCAGTACACGGTATGTTATATAATTGACAGTTAGATACCAATGTATACCCGATAAGTTTTATAACTAACGGTTATCAGTACACGGTATGTTATATAATTGACAGTTAGATACCAATGTATACCCGAACTATAACAGACAACGTCTTCTTAATTTAGAAAACAATGGCTTTTAAAGAAATAAAATAAAACTGATTAATTGTTCCGACAATGTGCTATTTTTGTGTTTTTGATTTTGTTTTAATAATCATATTGATTGTGACTTTTTAAACGTATAAACTTTGCTAAATGCTTATTGCAATATGTGCATTATCATTCTCTTCAATTGCTTATTTCCTAGAAGTAATGATGTGTTTTTCATTTATCTTTTCATATCCAGATCCATGCAAGATGTTTTGCTGTGCTAATGGTGGTGTGTGCAAACTAGATTCTGATATGATGCCAATGTGTGAATGCTCTGGGTCTTGGAACGGAACACACTGTGAAGGTAAATCAAAAGTTAGAAGTAGATGTCAATTGATAAAACGACAATTTCTTATTTCTAATTTCTGTCTATTGTATATCATTACATAAATGAAAATAAAAATTAAAAAGTCAGAATAAAAAAAAAAAAAAATGAAATTGATATTGTATCGAATCAACGGAGTAAGAATATATGATTTCCATTACCGGTATATTGAAGCAAGCATGGAAACACGCAACAAAGAAGAATAAATTGCACAATTTGCATATAGTATTTCATTAGCGTCCATATTTGTCTTTCATATTTCAGACAACCCATGTGATGGTATGTTGTGTCAAAATAATGGCACTTGTTTAGTAAACATGGCCGATGGTACGGCACAGTGTTGTTGTACATCAGGATTTACGGGAGAGAATTGTGAAACCGCAGGTAAGAATTTAGTTATGTGAAAATACATAGGAAAAATGGAACTGAAGACTGGGAAAGTATATATATATATATATATTATGGATTTAGTTTGTTAGACAAATTTCCATTGGTTGTTCAACCATGAATGTCAGCATATGTTCGGAAAACAGACGGGGTATATATTTCAGCCTTCCAAAAAACAATAGAATAACAACATGGCCAACAAAAATATTCACGCTTCACTGAATCAATAGCATAATATTGAATAATAAATGTATATTTACCCAATTAATTGCTGTTTTTACACTCAAAACGGCTGCATGAACAAAACTATATTACTACAGTTAATTCCGTCACAAAACACCAGGTCGATTCATCAAACTCCTAATCCTGACCTATGTGACCCGTGGTTTTACCAGCGACGCCATTAATGAGTTTTCTTTTCGACTGTTCCACGGCTGTACCATAACAAACTTGAACATCATGTGCAATAAACAAGCCAAGGCGTGTTAAACGTTGCGCCTTGAACACTTTCGAAGTAACGGAGCAACACCAACTTTTTGATAGACGTTAACATTTTAAAATTATTGAAAACCCGTTTCCTTCATGAGACACATGAAATATAACGTGACGCATATTTTGACGTCATCGTAGAAAGAACGTCATAGGTACGGAAATGGACATTTAGAAAAAAAAAATGAAAATAAAAGACGCCACATATTTAGTATTTTTAATATTTTTACATATGAATTAGGACTATGTAAGTGGTAAAATAAAACAAAAAGGAAAATAAAACAAACAAACAAAGCAGGGAAAAAAATCAAAAAAAAATCCATGCCATGAATGGATGACTTTTTTATACGATAGTTGGGTTCTGTATTTAAAAAAAATGGTTAAATCCGTAATATATCTTGTTATTCAGCTATCAGACAGGGTATATAATTTGACATTCCCGGGTTAGGATATATATTCCCTTCGGCTGCGCCTCAGAGAATATATATCATAAGCCGGGGATGTCACATTATATACCCTGTCTGATAGCTGAATAACATATAATATTACGGATTTAGTTTGTTACACAAATTTTCATTGGTCGTTCAACCATGAATGTCAGCATATATTTGGAAAACAGACGGGGTATATATTTCAGTCTCCTAAAACGACAAAGAAAAATTACGCTTCACTGAATCAATAGAATAATACGTAATAATAAATGTATTTTTACCAAATTAAATGCTGTTTTTAAAATCAAAACGGTTGTATGAACAAAAATAATATTACAACAGATAATTCTGTCACAAATACCTGATCGATTCAGCAAACTCCTATGTTCCACGGCTGTACCAGAACGTGACGAATAGACAAAATGTTGAGCTTTGAAAACTTTCGACGTCATGGTGCCACAACACGGTTTTATTTACATGTTGTTAACATTTAAATTATTGAAACTATTTCGCAAAACCGTTGTTTTTTTATGTGATATATTAATGTTATATTTATAACGTTTATAAAATTTACTACATATGAAATTGTATTGATTTAGAAATTTAGTACAGCATTTTCCTTCATGAGACACCCAATACATGAAATATGACGTGACACATATTTTGACGTCATTGAAGAATGACGTCAACTTACGGAAACGGACATCTAGAAGTACAAAAAATGAAAATAAAAGACGCAAATTTATTTTTGGATTTTGTATTAAAAAAACCCGATGGTTAAATCCGTAATATATCTGTTATTAAGCTATCAGACAGGGTATATAATGTGACATTCACGGCTTATGATATATATTCCCTTCGGCTGCGCCTCAGGGAATATAGATCCTAAGCCGGAAATGTCACATTATATACCCTGTCTGATAGCTGAATAACATATAATATTTATATAGTGTGTGCATGTATTAATATATCTTAATCTAATATTTTATTTGTCACAATTTTGTTGGTAGTTAATATTTGAATTTATCTGTCGCATCTTACTTACGGCCAGTTGTGCACCTTGACATACAGAATCAACTTCGAAAACAATTCTGCGTAAATAAACTTCTAACCGTCAATACCCTCAAGTCACAGATACATTTACTAGCATTGAAGTTGTGTCAATGACACTTCAAAATGACGATGTAATCGAAATAACAAAACTTAGTGGTACTAGGAAACAAAGTAACAATACCTGTTAATATCATTACTCGACATCGCCTCGGTAAAAATCAGTTTCTTATGTTTATAAATCCTCATATCAACTTCATCAAAAATCATTAATTTTATAATGTCAAATAACATATATTTACTATATGCAACAACTTGAATGGTATTAACAGTCCTGAATACCAACAAATGTTGATTGATTTGATTTGATTTATTGTGTTTAGCGCCACTCTCAGCAATATTTCAGCTATATCATGTCGACCAGATTTAGTGGTGCAATGAGCCGGAGTACCCGGAGAGAACCACCGACCATGGGCAAGCAACTGGGAATCTTTACCACTTGCGGTTGCGACTCGACTGCACCCTTTTTGTAATTTACAAAGCTGGGCGCGAACCCATGCCTTATTGGTGATAGGCTTGTTTGAATTGTTAGGTAATCCAGCTACCCAACTCATTGAGCCACTTGGGCCCTCACCAAATGTTGAAAAGAGCAATACCATACAATGTTATTTAAGCAGAATAATTTTTAGAACAGAATGTGCTTTACTTATAAGCTAAATTTGATGGATAACTTAATCCAGATAAATCGTGTCAATGTCAATGACATAAAATTATACAAAGAGAAAACTGATACAAGCAGGGAGTGAGACAAGTGAACATTTATTATTGCGAGAACAAGTTACATTTTATGATGATGATGTCCGTTTTTAGTTTCAGTTGATGCTTGTTCATCTGTGCAATGTCAAAATGATGGGACTTGTTCAGTCAACATTCTTGGACAACCTGTGTGTGCTTGTCCGACTGGATTTGGAGGTCAACTTTGTGAAAGTATGTATCTGTATATCAAATATTAAACAAATTAATTATTTTATACACATTTCAATGATTGTGAAAATTAAAATGCGTCAACGGGTTTGAGTTTAAAGTTTTTTCAACAATAATCAGTTATATTGTGAAGATTATTTTCATTGGCGCAGTAAAACTAATACCTGGAGAAATCTACCTATCTGCCATAAGACACGGATAAACTTTATTAGTATGATGGAAACCCTACGCTGACGAAAGTAGACGAGAATGTAGATACATGTATATCATGAAAAAAGAAGAGTTTTATTTAATATAGGCATGATAGATATTGTTTTTGTGTTTTGTGAAATTTTAATAGTTTTGAAATGAAAGATGACAACGATTTTGAACCCCCATTCCATTAGTCTGTTTGTATATAAACCCAGGACTGTACAATCTGAAGAAAGCTGTTTTTTTTCATTTCCATGTTTTTAGATAATATAACTCGAGCATATTCTTAGTTATTAATATTAACAACCATACATTCCT
>MJUT01063667.1:355108-366282 GCA_002080005.1 Gigantidas platifrons
CGTTTTTTATTTCAAAAACTATAAGAGATAGATGTTAAGATTAATTGCAAAAATTTGCAGCATGTCAAGATCTACATACCCTGCAATTTTGAAGTAAATCTGATTACCCATCTTGAAGTTATTTCCCTTTATTCAAAAATATTTCAAAATTTTAATAATTTTCGTCCTTTTTTTTCTTCAAAAACTATAAGAGATAGATGTTAAGTTTAAACTTCAAACATGTTCAGCATGTCAAGATCTACCTACACTGCAATTTTGAAGTAAATTCCATTACCCATTTTGGAGTTATTGCCCTTTTTTCCATTAACTTTTCACAATTTTAATACTTTTCGTTTTTTATTTCAAAAACTATAAAGGATAGATGTTAAGTTAAACTGCAAAAATGTTCAGCATGTCAAGATCTACAAAAAAGTTCACAGTTGAAAATGTCCGACAACTGTGTGAAGACTTATTCCTCTTGAAATGCATTTTTTGTTGACTTTCACTGCTTTTGGTTACTTAAATAATCAAAGGGAAGAAACTCTATTACAAAATGTGAAGTAGCAAAAGCTAAATTTTGAGAATCATTGACATTTATGTTTTTTTTAACAGCAATATTGATAACTTACATTAAAGGGGGGAACCCCTGATCAAATTTTTTTGGAAAGAGGGTCTGCAATGACGAGGGCTACATTTGTTATTCTTTGACCGGAGTTATCGTTTTATTGACCGATGTTGTTATTATACCCAGGTGAGCTATGCACGCTCCTGGGAGCCTCTAGTGTTTCTATCGTGTCTTCCTTTACCCCTGAATGTCTTTGTCGTTGTGTAATCCGTGTTCCTCACATTGATTCAGTGAATTCAACCATAATCAATATGACAAAATGATTTTTAGCATTTGCTGACAGAAGGAAGTGGATTTGTTCACTTTATAACTTTATTACATAGGTAGTGATCGATAAAACATATCTCATATTTGAAGACCAGATTCCTCTCTCTGGCATAAGTGACCTCAGCTGATTTCGGTTATCCTGTTTAGACCCTTGGCGGTCCAATCTGTCGATTCATGCTCATAATCAACATGTAGGAAAGCCAAATAAATATAAAAGTCTTTGGGAGCAAGTTAATCTAAAACGGAGAGCTAAAATCAGCTAATGTCACATGAGGGAGGAGAACATTAGTTTTAATAATAATTACATTAAAGGACAAACAATGATCTACAAAACACTACACCGAAAAGTATTCAAATGTCCGTGTCCAGTGATTTATTTGTTTTTGAATGGAGTGAGTGAGTGATTGTTGCTTAGCTTTAAATGAGCAATATTTTACCTGTAACATTTCAATGAAATGACGATGTGTGCTTTGTACTAGACCAACAAGCTTAATTGAATATTTATAGTGCTAGCTCATTGAAACAACAGTCCGCGGATAGAAATGTCGCTCAACTCAGGCGCATTATCTTTCTCTTATCCTTAAAAGTTGCGTGCTTATCGGAGAAGTAGCAAATATCGATTTTATAGTCTTTGGTTTGACAGAACAGATGCAATTACTCACGATCTACCACACTCGAGGCTAGTACATTACACCATCGATGTGTTTTTTTAAATGGAAAATAGTCTAATTATATTCAATTTTCTTTTGCACTTAGAAAAGATACTCTAACTGACATTTTATTAATACTTGAATTTAATTGTAACATTGTAACATTTGGTCAAGTCATGTATAACAACAATCTACATGTAACAAATTGCTCAACTAATTAAATAGAGCGACATCTATTAATATCATTTGGTATTAACATACAAATAAATGTCTCTGAGTTGATATGTATCTATACGCGATGTTCACAAATTTCATCTTCACAATTACTACATGTATTTGCTATCACACTTTTACTTTGCTTTTCCCAGACTATCGACAATTCGGCTTCTTCTTCCGTTACGTTTTGGACGGGACGACTATACTGTGGACCAACCCATGCTAACATTATTGGTAGGAGTATTAATGCGTGAATTAGACCAAAAATCATAACAAGGAACATTACTTTAAAAAAAGAGATAAATATCTGAGACGACGATAACGAAAGAGTTGAAATTCCAATGATTGTCGACATTGCCCCATTGAAGACAGCTCCACCGGCCACATCAATAGAGTGAGCGGTACGTGTCTTGCGATCTGTTCCCTGTGATTGTACAAAAGCATGGCATACATGCGTACTAAAGTCAATACAAAATCCTACACACATAATGATGTATATCATTGTTATAGAACTCAGGGTCAGTCTCCAGTAATACATAAACCCTATAACTCCTACCATAATAAACACAACGTTGATTGTGACTAGAACTAATATTATTGGCAGTGGTATAAATATAAACGTAACAACAAAAATAACAGCAACACATATACCAAGTGTTTGAAACGTTTGATAATACACATGAGCGTAATTTTCTATCAAAATAAAAGACGGTGAGTATGCAAATACTGGCAGGTCATACCCAAGCAATGTATCTCTTATTCGAACCATAAAACCTGCTTGTTTGTTGGACGTTGTCAGACTTTTAGACAAGACATGCAATCTGGATGCTGATATAGAAAGTAAAGTCTGGTCCATAACAATATCGTTTACATATAAGTTTCCTTCTTTTGTCAACAGAAAGCTGTTTAATCCGGCAAGGAATTGGGCGTCTGATGTAGAATTGAAGTATTTGGATCTTCTATAAGCATGTATCCATGACAACATAAAAGTATTTTCAATATCTGGATCTGATTTGATGTCAGCAATTAACGAGTCGATTGTTTTGACTGACGATTCCAATCGATAATCGACTCCTGGTCCAATGTTCAGTGATACAAGTATACTTTGGCTGAAATATCGTTGGTCGGTATCATAGAAATCATGATAATAAGAATTTGATTGTACTAAATCCCTAAAGTCTAAATCTTCTTTAAATTGTAATACTCCCCATATAGAAAATCCTAAATATATGATGAATATAACACATATTAATACTTGGGCCGGTAAATTTAATACAATTTTCTTTAAAAATTTCTTTGAGTTTTTTTCTATTGGACCTTCGATTTCTCCTCTTTTTAATTTTCGTTCTCCTGAACAGAAAAATATATAGCATTCTGTTTTACCATCCTTTTCCATCTGAGCTGATGACTGTGTTAATGTGCATGTACAGCAGTGCTTGCTTCTAGACACACGAATCTCATTGACCGTCATACAGGCCACGTAAAACGTTATGTAATTTAGATAACAAAACAGAATAGCACAACCTGAAAAATAAACAAATATATATTACCATTTCCGTTGCATAATGTTTTAAGGGAGCAGTCATTTGCTTTTTATGAGGAGAGAAATAAATTTCAAGAAAATCAATTCTGGTTCAGAAATAATCTGAACAAAAATTGTGAGGATGCAAGAACACCGAAAATGATAAATAATAACCAGGGCCTTTAATAAGCAAATCAGATTTACGAAGAATTAAAAGAAAAAAATCTAGGACACCATAGCATGGAATAGAAGTAGAAATTGCAGATCTCATGAAAAAAACCGACTTCCTAGCCCCCCACCTTTTCCATAAATATCAAATAGTTCCTTCCTACTTATCAAAACACTTAAAATACAATGAAATCGTAGCTTTAGTAATATACATTTAAATACCTTTCGGAAAATTACCATGGATATTATTAATTTATGATCCAATTACCTACTAAAATTTAGACCAATGCAGTCTACTCACGACTTTCATCAATTACGAAAATAAATATATCTAGTAATTTTCTGGTTAGACATAACTATTTGATATAAGTTTGACAATACCTCTTAAGCTTACGGACCATTCCATCCACGTTTTACTTAAATGTGTCCTTTGTTATAAGAGATGATTGAAATGAGAACAGATAACGAAAACTAACACCGGACTACGACAATGGATGCACAATGCCTACATTAAATGAGGAAAAGTGTTTTGAAAAACGTCTTATTGAATCAGAATATAATTAACAATAACAAAAAATCGAATAATAAATTACCGACAGTTTGGCATACATTTTCATATGACCATAACATGACAAAGATTGATCAATACAAAATTGTTTCATTATTTTGGAGTTAGAATATATTCCTCTTTATATACATGGCCATTCGTTTCCCGCCATGTGTCGTGTCGTAGTTCCTACATTTCGATCGTTTGTAATTTCGTTTGCTTGCTGCATAATGTATTAATTTCTCAGTCACCACAGTTTGTCATTTGCTAATCTAATTTATTGTTACCTCCCGGGATATCAATATATTCAGATAGAAAATCAATAATATATCTAGTGTTATAGTGGAGATTACTTTTCATCAAAGTCAAGATAGTGTTTGTGAACCTTAGATAAACTGTACTGTTCTTCAAGCGTATTCGTAACCAGAATATTCTGATTTTTACGTTTTTTAGTTCTATTTTAATTAGGCAATAAACCAACTCAGTTTTATGTGTGTTTTATATGAATATATAAGTTAATTTTGAAAAGTTGACCCGCTTCTGGCACGATATTGTATAATATTGGTCTATCGTATGCAATCTTACCTGTGAAATAAGAAAAATACTGGACAGAAGGGAAGATTGATGTAGAACCAACACAAAAAGCGACAATATCAGTTACAGATGTAATAGTGATAGAGATTCCACTGTGTTTCATGGTGTTCCCTATCCGTGTTTCTATGTCGTCATTGGTGGATGTGGAAGCTAATCCTGATAGTAATACAAACATATCATCTACACCTATACCTAAAATATCAAGAATAAAACAAATAATCAGCAACGCCATAAGAGCAATATACACCCGTCTCCAACAGTTGTAAAATCTGATCAAGTTCGCATTTTAATTACTGTGGAACGGAATACATGAAAACTGCTAACATAAAAAATGAGCTTATTTTCTGTGTTGTGTGTTTTGTTTTTGTTTTTTTTTTGTCATCGTCTTGTGTATCCAATGTTGCTAGTGTCTCTGGATTGTCCATTCTTGATCGCCCCTTTGGTTGTCTGTTGTGTTTGTCTTCGTCCTGTGTCTTGTGTATCCAATGTTGCTAGTGTCTCTGGATTGTCCATTCTTGATTACCCCTTTGGTTGTCTGTTGTGTTTGTCTTCGTCCTGTGTCTTGTGTGTCCAATGTTGCTAGTGTCTCTGGATTGTCCATTCTTGATCGCCCCTTTGGTTGTCTGTTGTGTTTGTCTTCTTCCTGTGTCTTGTGTGTCCAATGTTGCTAGTGTCTCTGGATTGTCCATTCTTGATCGCCCCTTTAGTGGTCTGTGTTGTGTTTGTCTTCGTCCTGCGTCTTGTGTGTCCAATGTTGCCAGTGTCTCTGGATTGTCCATTCTTGATTACCCCTTTGGTTGTCTGTGTTGTGTTTGTCTTCGTCCTGTGTCTTGTGTGTCCAATGTTGCCAGTGTCTCTGGATTGTCCATTCTTGATCGCCCCTTTGGTTGTCTGTGTTGTGTTTGTCTTCGTCCTGTGTCTTGTGTGTCCAATGTTGCCAGTGCCTCTGGATTGTCCATTCTTGATCGCCCCTTTGGTTGTCTGTGTTGTGTTTGTCTTCGTCCTGTGTCTTGTGTGCCCAATGTTGCCAGTGTCTCTGGATTGTCCATTCTTGATCGCCCCTTTGGTTGTCTGTGTTGTGTTTGTGTTTGTCCTGTGTCTTGTGTGCCCAATGTTGCCAGTGTCTCTGGATTGTCCATTCTTGATCGCCCCTTTAGGTGTCTGTGTTGTTTTTTTCTTCGTCCTGTGTCTTGTGTGCCCAATGTTTCCACTGTCTCTGGATTGTTCATTCTTGATCGCCCCTTTGGCTGTCTGTGTTGTGTTTGTCTTTGTCCTGTGTCTTGTGTGCCCAATGTTGCCAGTGTCTCTGGATTGTCCATTCTTGATCGCCCCTTTAGGTGTCTGTGTTGTTTTTGTCTTCGTCCTGTGTCTTGTGTGTCCAATGTTGCCAGTGCCTCTGGATTGTCCATTCTTGATCGCCCCTTTGGTTGTCTGTGTTGTGTTTGTCTTCGTCTTGTGTCTTGTGTGCCCAATGTTACCAGTGCCTCTGGATTGTCCATTCTTGATCGCCCCTTTGGTTGTCTGTGTTGTGTTTGTCTTCGTCCTGTGTCTTGTGTATCCAATGTTGCTAGTGTCTCTGGATTGTCCATTCTTGATCACCCCTTTGGTTGTCTGTGTTGTGTTTGTCTTCGTCCTGTGTCTTGTGTATCCAATGTTGCTAGTGTCTCTGGATTGTCCATTCTTCATCGCCCCTTTGGTTGTCTGTGTTGTGTTTGTCTTCGTCCTGTGTCTTGTGTATCCAATGTTGCTAGTGTCTCTGGATTGTCCATTCTTGATTACCCCTTTGGTTGTCTGTTGTGTTTGTCTTCGTCCTGTGTCTTGTGTGTCCAATGTTGCCAGTGTCTCTGGATTGTCCATTCTTGATTATCCCTTTGGTTGTCTGTGTTGTGTTTGTCTTCGTCCTGTGTCTTGTGTGTCCAATGTTGCCAGTGTCTCTGGATTGTCCGTTCTTGATCGCCCCTTTGCTTGTCTCTGTTGTGTTTGTCTTCGTCCTGTGTCTTGTGCGTCCAATGTTGCCAGTATCTCTAGATTGTCCATTCTTGATCGTGCCTTTGCTTGTCTGTGTTGTGTTTGTCTTCGTCCTGTGTCTTGTGTGCCCAATGTTGCCAGTGTCTCTGGATTGTCCATTCTTGATCGCCCCTTTGGTTGTTTGTGTTGTGTTTGTCTTCGTCCTGTGTCTTGTGTGTCCAATGTTGCCAGTGCCTCTGGATTGTCCATTCTTGATCGCCCCTTTGGTTGTCTGTGTTGTGTTTGTCTTCGTCCTGTGTCTTGTGTGCCCAATGTTTCCACTGTCTCTGGATTGTCCATTCTTGATCGCCCCTTTAGTTGTCTGTGTTGTGTTTGTCTTCGTCCTGTGTATTGTGTGCCCAATGTTGCCAGTATCTCTGGATTGTCCATTCTTGATCGCCCCTTTGGTTGTCTATGTTGTGTTTGTCTTCGCCCTGTGTCTTGTGTGCCCAATGTTACCAGTGTCTCTGGATTGTCCATTCTTGATCGCCCCTTTAGTTGTCTGTGTTGTGTTTGTCTTCGTCCTGTGTATTGTGTGCCCAATGTTGCCAGTGTCTCTGGATTGTCCATTCTTGATCGTCCCTTTGGTTGTCTATGTTGTGTTTGTCTTCGTCCTGTGTCTTGTGTGCCCAATGTTACCAGTACCTCTGGATTGTCCATTCTTGATCGCCCCCTTGGTTGTCTGTGTTGTGTCTGTCTTCGTCCTGTGACTTGTGTACCCAATGTTGCCAGTGTCTCTGAATTGTCCATTCTTGATCGCCCCTTTAGTTTTCTGTGTTGTGTCTGTCTTCGTCCTGTGTCTTGTGTGCCCAAAGTTACCAGTGTCTCTGGATTGTCCATTCTTGATCGCCCCTTTGGTTGTCTGTGTTGTGTTTGTCTTCGCCCTGTAGCTTGTGTGCCCAATGATGCCAGTGTCTCTGGATTGTCCATTCTTCATCTCCCCTTTGGTTGTCTGTGTTGTATTTGTCTTCGTCCTGTGGCTTGTGTACCCAATGTTGTCAGTGTCTCTGGATTGTCCATTATTGATTGCTCCGTCGGATTTCTTTAACGTTTATTTGAATTAGGTTTACATTGCATAAAAATGTTGTGAGATTTTGTCAAAGCAAAATGAAATTTGGAAAATACTATTTTTTCATGAACTCTAGTCCCATCACTTTGGAATGGCATCGGGGAAATCTTCAAAATCGAAAGTCATCGTAGATTTATCACTAAGAATATTTGATTAACAAAGGTTGGTCGAAGCAAACTCGAGTTATCGTCTGACTTGTAAAAAAACAATACCTAAGGCAGAATGAAAATTTCATGAAATATGATCAAAGCAAAATGGAGTTATCGTATGCCGTGTTGACAACGGAATACCAACACACGTCCAGTCTTTGACAAGTGCATAGAATAATGAAATAAATAAATATTATTTCTTCATTGTAAACTTACCTAAGACTAAAAACGGCATGCCACCTACAATGTCCACAAACTTTACTCCACAAAAGCCAAGAAACCCAACAGCAGCCACGATGGCCAGAAGTGTAGAAACAATCCCTGCAAATCCTAAAAGTCCTCTGTTGACAACACAATTACCTCCTACTAGCACAAAACTTGAAAATAAAATTATAGATAAGAACGTCACAGCTATAAGGGACAGGTCTCCAAATATAGTCTTATTTAATTCTGTAGTTAAGCTATCTGAGTAGGAATATTTGATGTTAAAAGTGTCACTCTCGAAAGACGCCATTTTCTCCAAGAACGCTAATTCCCATTGTCTTGTGGCATAGGAACTACCACTGGCAAGATTAAAACGAAGTTTTATAGCTTTGGCAGTTTTAATGTAATCTCCATTTAACTTTACACCACCTATTATTGAATTGATATAAATAGAATTACCAAGAATCGTATACTGAGGAAAAGAAATTCGTCCTGCATTTAAATCTGCAACAAAATGGGAACTGAAAATGAAATCGCCTTCCACAACACAATTTGAAAATCGTTTAGAACACACATCCTGATATGTAACTTCATTTTCGTTGTCATCATACGCCAGTGTTGAATTGATATATGAATATAAATACACTAGTTCACTCCAATGCGAGACATTTAATATATTGCCACCATCTTGTTTCTCAATAATAACAGTTCCAAAATGACCAAGGTCTGGCAGGCTTTGTAGATAAAAATTGGAACTTGTGTTGATTTTAAATACGTTTTGAATCTGTAAAATAAAATAAGAATCTATATATGGCAAACAATCAATATGACGTCATAGAAATTATTGTAGTGTTGTATTATAACAGTATAACGTGCAACCTAGAACAGTTGTGGTTCATTTGTAAGCTATACTGAAAGTTTATGAAGTGTCAACTTTTCTGCAATTACTTACAGAAAAGTGAATCTATTTGATTATATAATCACATCACCCAGAAATGTTTTACATACATTGAAACCAGAGGATCACCTGAACCAGTATTTGGCACCTGTTTATACGTATATAATTACATTATATGTTCATTTCATTTAGAAAGCCTACTATAATTAACCAAATGGTTGACACGTGACTTCGAAATTGAAACTTCATCAGACAAGCGCACAACCATTCAACCACGTCCACTTCCGAATGTCATAAAAAAATTAATAATTAAGCACAGTTGAAATGGTGGATATCAAAACAAATAATGATAATCTTAATTGTATTTGATAATGTAAAAATGTAATTATAAGTGTTTAATGCAGTATGTGTAACTGTTAGATCCTGTAGTTTTATTACACCCAAACACTGAATTATGGTTCGAGTGTCTGTATCTTAACTTATACAAGTTAAATATAGACTGTATATAAATAAATCAACGGATAATGTGCGTATGTAAAGTAAACATCAAGCATAAACAAAACAACAGTACTATAACATTCACAAAAATAGAAAAATACCTCTTTTCTGTTTAAACTCGCTGTACTGTCTTTAGGGGTATATTGTTCAATTCCAGATTCTTGTTTTAGCTTAAGTACTCCTACCCCTAATCCTACATCTATCAAGATAACAGTAAATATAATCGTCCACGGGTGCCGGGCTATAAATCTGCCATACCTTTCGAAAACCAGTCCACAGATGTTTTCAACTTTCTCATGTAACCATTGAAACATCTACAAAACAACCAATATAAAGTGTTCATTTGATTATTGAATTATAAGCCGTGTGCTTAACGCCACTTTCAACAGATAGTATGTTTCACTTATATCGTGATAGTTAGTATTATTGACGGAAGAAAACTGATTAACCAGACAAAACCATCTGCCTCATGACGTAAGACACATATTAGGCTGCTTGGTATTGATGACGGTTCCAATTAAGGCTTCAACACAGACAACTGTGTATCGTACAAAAAGTATTGATTTATTGAAAATTTGCAGTAATTTATCAAGGATATACATTAATGTAAAACCAAGTCACACACCTCATTTTGCATGTGTTGATAACGATGATAACACAACCTACTTGTCTCCCTTGAACCGCGTGAATTGACTTAGGAACTTCTCTATGCTTCCCAGCTGAATATAAACTATTACTTTCCTGTTCTTTAACATACGAAATATAACCAATCTATGAAAGTTGTAAACCACAAGACCTTATTCAGTCAAATATTTAATCCGAATATGCATTCTTAGCCAGCACCTGAGAGCACCACGAAGACCTAGTGTTTCTATTGTGGTGTACAACACCACCGAGAGGGTTGTATGCATTGCTAGCCCGCACCTGAGGGCACCACCAGGACCTAGTGTTTATGTTGTGGGGTACAACACCACCGAGAGGGTTGTATGCATTATTAGCCCGCACCTGAGGGCACCACCAGGACCTAGTGTTCTATTGTGGGGTACAACACCACCGAGATGGTTGTATGCATTCTTAGCCCGCACCTGAGGGCACCACCAGTACCTAGTGTTTCTATTGTGGGGTACAACACCACCGAGAAGGTTGTATGCATTGTTAGCCCGCACCCGAGGGCATCATCAGGACCTAGTGTTTCTATTGTGGGGTACAACACCACCGAGAGGGTTATATGCATTGTTAGCCCGCACCTGAGGGTACCACCAGACCTAGTGTTTCTATTGTGGGGTACAACACCACCGAGAAGGTTGTATGCATTCTTAGCCCGCACCTGAGGGCACCACCAGGACCTAGTGTTTCTATTGTGGGGTACAACACCACCGAGAAGGTTGTATGCATTGTTAGCCCGCACCTGAGGGCACCACCAGGACCTAGTGTTTCTATTGTGGGGTACAACACCGAGAAGGTTGTATCCATTCTTAGCCCGCACCTGAGGGCACCACCAGGACCTAGTGTTTCTATTGTGGGGTACAACACCACCGAGAAGGTTGTATGCATTGTTAGCTCGCACCTGAGGGCACCACCAGGACCTAGTGTTTCTATTGTGGGGTACAACACCACAGAGAGGGTTGCATGCATTGTTAGCCCGCACCTGAGGGCACCACCAGGACCTAGTGTTTCAATTGTGGGGTACAACACCACCGAGAGGGTTGCATGCATTGTTAGCCCGCACCTGAGGGCACCACCAGGACCTAGTGTTTCTATTGTGGGGTACAACACCACCG